>CABFVX010000479.1:38118-136514 GCA_902151425.1 Timema shepardi | reverse complement strand
ATATATATATATATATATAACACTATCTTCTTTATATATATATATATAAATTATTTCTATAATATTAGTATTATCTTTAACCACTTAAGTATTAAATATTTATATTTTAACTTATATTAATTATAAGGGATAACCACAGCTAAAGCTTTGAGAAATTTATTTTTATTTTTACTCCTACAACAGTTAGTACAGTGGTTTTCTAGCCATTTCCTTTTTTGAATTCAAAATGTAGTAATTTAGTGTTTGTTAAAAGTTTACTCCCACTAATCTTTTTGTTTAGTAAAGTTAACATTGCCAAAATAGTACTCAATTTGTGTTAAAATGTGTGTTTGACTACTTCTACTATAGAAGGTAGAAAAGAGAAAGAATATGTCACCTTTGTGCAATGGATTATTCCTACATGTTTCCTCTTTCCTTAGATGGGTTTTCTTTGCTAAATTTGCATTTATTAGAATATTTTTCCTTTTTATTTATTTTTATAAATTTCAATTATTATAAAATTCTTACATTTAAGTAGTAAATCAGTAGGTTCAAACCTCTTAACACAAGATGAGTGTTATTATGACCTGGGATCAAACTTAGAGATACTTCTGAATCTTTTGTATTACAAACAATTTCACATAAGGAACTCTGACCCGAATGGGATTTGAACTGACAAGTCTAGTCAACGCATTGAGGCATAGTGCTTTAGAGGTTTCAGTCACAACATGGAGCTTATGATGACGTAAGGTTTATTTAAATTTTTGGTAATTTATATCTACTACTACATACTTAACGACTATCTACAAACTTTAATTTCTGTGTAATTTATAAAATCCTATTTACATTTGAAAACTGTAATAGTTAATTTATAAATAGCAAATGTTTTAAAAATAGTTCTAGGGTTATAAATAAAATTGTTTTTTTAAACATGTTATAAATTTTCTTCAGCCTTTATTTATGAACCAAAGAGTAGTGCATAAGTTTAACATGTTTGAATGATTTTAACTATATCTACCTACCATAAACTGAAAAGAAAAACATTCACAGAACTTGCATTGGTTGAATAGTTGCCATAATTTACCATAAAAAGAGCTCCAAGTAGCTTCTAATGGTATTTAATATTAATTAGGGAGCTGTGCCTCATAAGCCTCCCTTTTCCTTCGAAATTTTCCTCTGACTACAGCCTTGATTGTATGCTCTTTCCTACCCCCACCCTCCTCTCCATGATTAAATTTCTGGATATGGCACTAGCTAGAAGCCAATAGAAGTTCAACTGTCACTATGTATAGGGAACAATGCCAGGCATCGGTGTGCGCTCTTTAGGGTTCATTGACAAAGTCTGTTCCCTCATGGTGTTAAACATCAATCACGGATGTTCTCCCAATTGGAAAGTGTAGTTGAGAGGGAATTGGCTGTCTCGAATCTACTCACCCAAAACTGCTATAAGGTGCCTGGCGAGGCAGTGGTCCCAACCGAAATGTCAGGTGGGTTTAGCAACTGAATCCTTGTAGCATCATCTGTATTGGGGTGGTAAGATCTAGAACCATCACCCGCTGTACACTAAGAGGTTGGAAGTATGTACTCGGCTGGAATCGGCCAGGGATAGCTGGTCAGCCACGAGGTCTGACCTGAGCAACTTGGGTGTATACATTAGGAAACCGGTGGTATACCTATGGTTGAGTTTCTGATTTCCTCTCATGATACCGGTGTCGTAATTAAGGAAGGGCCAACTTCTCCCGCCAAAGACCAGGAAATGGTGGGGTTAATTATTTTCTACCTACCCTGATAAAGCTTTCAACTGACAGGGAAACTTGTGAATGTGTGGTATGCCAGGCCTCCATCATGGTTCGGATCCCACGTTAAACTGTAGATCCTCCTTTTCATCTCACAATCAACCTACCATTACACATTAGCGTAAGTGCATGTAACCCGTAATAGTAGTAAGACGTGGTGATAATAATAATAACTGACAGGGTGGGGCTGGAGGGTTTGTACGGTTTACCTGAGCTAGGTGAGTCTCGGCTGGTCTTTGGGTGGGGTTAAGGTAAATTAAACTATTTGGAGCGAGTGTGAATCCAAGTCAGGTCTGGTTCTCACTAAGTCTGACATAAGCTTAAGCTTGTTACGGATCGAATAAAGGACCTCTGTGGACTTGTCGACCCGAATCCTGTATCATTATGAATATAAAGGTCATTTTTATTAAGCAGAGCAGGTTTAAAATTCTAATTCATTTCAAAATACTTAATATTTTAGCCCAAAGGTTTGAATGGTTAACAAAAATGTGGCTTTATTCATGAAACTTCTAGTAACTTTTATCTTCATTTCAATGGATTAGTTGAAGATTCTGTTGAAAGCATAAAAAAAAAGGTACGAAACTCCGCATGGACTTTCTCGCTTTATTGTTTGAAAATGGAGATATTTACTCAAAACTCGTGATATATGTGAAACAAAATAATATACACTAGCAAACTCAAGCATAAATTGCACTATACTTATGTAAGACTTTTTTTTAGTCCCGGTTTTAAATTTTATAATTTTGTTATTAAAGAATTAATGTCCTTGTTTGTATGTTTGGAGTAATAAAAAAGATCAATGTTGGGTCAACAAGGATCAAAACTTTGTACTAAGATTTCAACTTCCGGTTAAAATTTTCGACATTTTATTAGAAGTTGCAAATCTTCATGCCATCGCATTGCTATTAAATTCCTTATTTATAAATTTTGACCAATAGAAAATGTAAATATTTACTATTGAGTCTAAAATGGTTATAGACCATTGTTGTACAAACATTTCTCCAAAGAGTTTTAAGGGAAAAAACATAAACTTTTAGAGACTTACTAATATTTAATTACTATATGGCATTGGAGAATTATTGCATTAAAACTTGAGTAGTATTTCTTTACAACTAAAGCTCACAAAATTGTATTAATATATTTGCCAATATCTTAAAAACTGTTGGGTTTATAAAAATATATTTCATATATATTTTTTATTTTTAATAGTACTACAGTTTTGCAATGATAAGTTATATAGTATCTCAAATAGTTGCGGAGATACAGAGGTTTCTGCTTTTGTTAAGTATCCTAAAATTAATTTTCATTGTAAAATGAAAATAGCCAGTTTATTTATAATCTTAATCAACACCTAGATACGAATTTTAATCAAAATCGTTAAAGTTGATTTTGAGAAAATTGGTTTCTTCTCTTTTCGCTCTTTCTTTAACTACTCTTAATTTTAAGTTTAAACAGACACACAGACATACATCATTGCAAAGACCACTTTTTAGGGTTTGGGGGTCTTGAGACATTGACATCCATCAACATTTCAGGTTAGATTTTCTTTTGCAGTCTCAATACTTTTACCTTTTGTGTTCGAAAAGTTAAAAAATATATATATTTACATATAGCTTGAAAGTTATTTGTTTTATAAAAATATGCTTCTTATAAAATATTTGTATTATAAAGAGACCTACATATTTGTAGCGATAAGTAATTTCATATCTCGAATAGTTTAGGAGATATTATAAAAAAAAGATAATTTACGCATCAGACCGGAGCCGTTAAAGTAATTTTGCCGAAATATTGAGAGAATCCATTTTGTTTGGAATATTTATGAATGTTTGGAAATGAAATTTAATCAAAATTATTAGAGCCGATTTTGAGAAACTCGACTTTTTCTATTTTTGCCCTTCATTAAACTACCCTCAATTTTAGGGTTAGATATCCAATTCCAAAAACCCCTCGGGGCAACCCTATGAAAACCCTAGATACCAAGTTTTAGCCTGATCGGTAAAATAGTTTAGGCTCTAGTTAGAGGTACAAGGGGTATGGAGAGAGAGACGGAAAGTCAAAAACCGATTTTTTGGATTCGGGGATAATGAAACGTAAGATTCATCAAAATCTTGAGTTCAATTTTTTTGACAGTCATTATACTTTCTCCACCTATAAGATAGTGAGAAAATAAAAAGTATGAAAGTGAGAAGATCTTTATTTCAAAATGATATAATACAGAGCTAAAATATTTATATATCAGTGCTACACTTTTTGAAACATAAAAAGACAAATATTATTAATAAATAATTCAAATTTAGTAGTTTAATTTGTATGTAAATACCTATCAAGTTAATTTAAAGTCACAACTAATGATTTGAAAAGGTTATTTTATAACATATTCAATCATGTAATTCATTTATCCTTGTTTATAAATTTTAATAACTATGTTTGTGTTGTTGGCTACATGCGTAGTTAGTTCATTTTGAAATATTTGAAATATAATAATATATATTCCAACTTTTAACGGTAGGTAAGGAATTTAATGAACATAATAATTGAGTTCTTTAAAATAATTAATGAGTAAGATGAAAATTAATTAATTGATTTACAAACTAAACTCTTTGCATTGATACATTTTTGGAGTATATCACATTTGAATTTTTCATAACTACATGATAGTTATATGTAATGATATTCTCAAATACATTTATGGAGCATATCACATTTGAATTTTTCATAACTACATGATAGTTATATGTAATGATATTCCCAAATATGATTATATTAATATTATGGCTACATTTTTATACCAAAGTTGGTACTTAAACTAGATATAGCTTTTTGAAAATAATGATTAAGTATTAATTACTGCCTGATTTAAATTGATTGTCATATTTATTAAACTTTACATGTAGCTTAAAATGATCACTATGGATTGTAAACACAAACTAGTGATCATAATTCAGTCAATCTAACAAATAAAACAATTACTTTTGGGGTAATTGTGTTGTTCTATCATTACATATTTGAATTTCTCTCATGCACTTCTATGTGGTCCATCAAGTGATGCTTGTGTTTGAACCGCCGACCACAAACTTGACAGTGATATTTTCGTTCTTGTCCACACTCCAGTCGCATATGTCGAGAGAGAGATGTCATCCAACGATATACTTTGCCACATTTGGGGCAAGGGAACTCATTAGATTGATCTGTATCCAGTAGCTTTGGTATGTATCGAACATTTAAGGATGAATCATTTCCCCAAACATGAAGACCTTCAATGAATTCAATCGCACCCACAGGTCCTAAAATAATAGGAAGGTAAATACTTAATTAAATGAACATTTCAAAAATGGAAATACGTTTTTATACTACCATAATTTTACAATAATGAAATGAGGTAAACTCTTAATTGAAAATTACTATTTTAAAATTTACATCTGAAGAAATACTTTTAACATGATTATCTTACAATAAATAGTAAAAATTTATATAGTTCTAACTTCATATCCAATGAGAGTAGAGCAGTGTGAAGATCTAGATGCAGGTGGGAGGATAACATTAAGATATAACTGGAAGATGATACAGGAAAGGTAGATAGAAGCATCCACCTTTCATGCACCTTCTTCCAAATATAATAAATCTATCTCAATAAGCGAAAAGAGGTTATCATCAAAGAGATATATTAGAATCGGGTTACATGCTTCGAGAGATTATTAGGTTGGCCAAGTGAGTGTGGGATAGTGGCACACTATGGCAAAGTGGCAAAGTAATTTGTGAAGTTACTATGTATAATGTTTTATTCATGCTCTTATTATGGTTGCTGCAATATTTTACTAAATTATAGGCATAGGTGATATGTATGTACTTACAAATTAACTCACAATGAAGATATTTTCTATAATGACATTGTAACAATTTATCTAAAAAGATAAATTTGTGGTTAAAAAACAAACCTGTTGTGGTTAGATTTTATTTTGTTGTTTTAAAAACCATGTTTGTATGTAATATGCCTGTGAGTAATGTTGTGCCTACATATGGTTACTAAAATATACCTATATATTTTTTTAATACGTAACCAAAACTTAATAAAAGAAACACGAATGCCAACATAAAATTAGATTTAAATGCACCAGACATGGGTACAATATGTTATGTATTTTTTCTTCGTTTATAATATATTTTATGCATGTTAAAAGTAGAACTAATGTAAAGTGGGAATACTTAGTGAGTGGGACTGGCTGGTAAAGATAATTAGTGACTGGTGTGGTATCTTTGTGTCAAAGTTGGCGTGATTCTAAGATTTTAATTTTCCGCCACGGACATACTCTGATGCTCTCGGTAGTGTTGCCATGGGTTTCTCTATGTTTAAAATGCTGGCTGCAGCTTATTTTCTGACCATACATCATAATATAGTCCCACTCCCATTGTCACAAAGTCACCTCACCAGTCACAAAGTATCCCCACAAGTCACAAACCTTAGTTTACTATTTTCAAGAAAGGAGACAAGGAGATGTGTACAAATTATAGGGGAATAACGCTGATGTGCCACTTCACAAATATATGTGAGAAGATACTGGAAAAGAGAATAATAAATAAAATGAAAGGAAGCTGTAGAGAGGAACAGCACGGATTTAGTGAACATATCTTTGCCATACGACAGCTGATGGAAAGAATGTATGAATTTGGGGAAGAGCTGGTAATCCCCCGCCTCGATTGCGTAGTTAGATAACACATTAGTTTCATGTTGAGCTAGACTGCCGATGACAGATACATCAAGGTTCAAATCTCGCTCGGGTGAACTGGGGGTGGTTTTTCCTAAATGGTTTTCAATTCTCCCTCCATGCAAATGCGGGTTAACTTCCTCTATATTAAACCTTAACAATTCTTAACCCATTAGCTTAATTAGTACTTAAGCATATGACCCAGACAGATAGTAAGATGTGGTGCTAAGTATTATTATTATAGTATAACTGGTATTTTTATTTTTTTAACTTCCCCATGCTGTATCTTTCCCAAATATTGTTCAATCCCATTGTTTCTGCTATTCACAGATCGTTTGAACATTTGAAAGTGGGTTTTATATGTTGAATAACACAAATTTATTTCAAGATAATTGAATATTAATTTTTTTGTCAATGACACAAAGTTACCCCTTTTCAAGGTAACTTTGTGCCATATACTGAAATACAAGTTTACCATTTACAATTATTGCTTCAGGTAATACTTTGTGCCCCTTTTTATTAATGAACTATTACATACAGCCATGTAGTATGATAGAAAGCCAAGGATTGTAATTTGTAATTTGTAATTTTTGTAACTCTACAATATATTATGAAAATAGACACTAAAAGATATACAATGATAGTTATAAAAATAATAATATAAAATAATGAAAATATAAAATAATTAGACTTCTGTGTCACTAAAGTCAGCAATGTATGTTATATTTACTATACATTAAACAAAGTACTTTTGCATTTCAATCATCCACATCAATATGCCACTAAGTACTCAAGCTCATTTACGCGGAATATCCCCCTCTTGTTTACATCAACCGATTCTCAAATTACTTTTAAAATATTCGTAATAGGATATCCATTTATTTTGTCTTCCGAATTTGGCCATTTCCAGTGTTTCTTTCTTTCCTGCATACAAGTAATATCTACTTCATTTTGACGTTGATGTATTTCCAAAATCTTTCCTGGAAACAGCTCTCCTTCATAATTAATAATCACAAAGCAACCTACTTTAATGTATTCTATTCCAAATGAAATATTTGCATCACTACTTTGCCTGGTTGCACCACAGGATTACTTAACACATTTTTTTCTTTATTTTGTTTTAAAGGACCAGGAGTAGTATCTTCTGGAAAGTCTTCAGGAACTATCTCTTTCCTGGTGCAACATTCAATCTTTTCTTCCTCTGCTTTTTTGCTGGCTCTTCTGTGTACCTCATTTTTTTAAGATGGTCAATAAAAACCTCTGCAACAAAGGTTCTTTTATCTTCATTTACAGATGGTAACTTTGACAGTACCTCATTTCTGTTTAGTGGAAATATTCCAGCTTTGTGAAACCCTGCTTTTAAATTGTTTGAAGATGACACTTGAATGTTCATTTGTAGTTTCTTAATAAAGCAGGGAACTGTGACTTCTCCAACGACAAAGAATTTTTCCCAGCTGGTGACATTTTCCACTGTGCCAAGATCTTTCTCCATTCTTTCTTCATAGGCCCCAAAAAAAGCAATATTAATTGGCTGGATAAGATGTGTTGAGTTTGAAGGCAGGAAGATGAGACTGATATCATATTGTTGACACACAGTCACAACTCTTATTTAGAGAGATATGACTTGACACATTGTCACCTATTGGTACTTTTTTCCTATTGTTCCTCCTCACTGCTGGAATAAAAATCATCTCGAACCAGTCTTCAAACATTGTCACATTGAACCACCTTGAATTTGTTCTATTGTAGCGACAGCCAGCAGGTCCTCCAACCGTCCATGTATTATACAGTCTTTCAGCTTTGTACTGTATATGGTGGAAGCATCAAACCATTTGCATTGCCACAGAACAGAATGGAAATGTTACCCTTGGACGAATTCATTATTCTTTCTGGGTATTTACATGAACGTTTCACAATGACATGCTTTCTCCCTGAATAATCCAAGAGGTTCGTCTCGTCAAAATTCCACAAATTATCTGCAGTTACTTGCTTAACCTCTGCTTTTAAGTTTTCAAAAAATGCATTAATTATTTCCTTAGATACAGCTGCGCGGCTTCGTTTGATGTTGGAAGATAATCTTTCTTTCACATCACTTGCCTTCCTGTCGATAAATTATTTTGCCCAATCTTCCCCTGCCATATTATTATTGAACCTATTGACATTCTGGCCTTCATGATCTAAATAGGCCTTTACTGTGTAATGAAGATCATATAGATCAAGGGGAAATCCCAACTCAGCCATGATAGCACAATACTCTGAAAACAATTGTTCTTCCGCTTTTGTCAGAACTGGTGGTCGACCTGCATACAAAATAAGAACAAGATTTGTTAAAACCTTATGAACTTGATCCTAGGTATTATGATTTTATTTTCCATTTCACGACATTAAAATAAAACATTTTGTGCTAGTTACCTGGTGTTTACCAATGTTTCACTTTTAGCTTATTTGCTATTGTGTTTCGGTGAATTCTGAATTCTAACTCTGCTTGACGCTGACTCATCTTACCCTCACAAACTGCTGTCAGACACTTCTCAAGTGTCTCAGCGGTATAATAAACATACCTCTTACTTCCAGGATTTATTTTATGAGTTCAGGCATTCTAAGTCAAATATCTGCAAATGGCACAGATCCACTATAATCATACTTTTCAGGGATTGTTTTAAAATTATGCTTAGTAAACAAAATAATAACTTCTGGTATGTTATAGCAAATAAACATATAGTTGAGATTTCACTTACTAGATAATCCCACTCATTTGATGACTGCAGTACAAATGCAACTAGTTTTACACAAATAAAAACATAAATGCTTCCCTTCAACACTTTAATTTAAAACACTAAAGATGCAACAAAAATAGGGGAAGTATCTGCTTGAAAAGGTGTGCACAGTGGTGGTGCTGCTATCTTTTATCAATGTAAACACTTTAGAAGTTCATTGCAGCATTGCTAGTTAGCATTCTAGTATTTAAAAAAACCCATGTCAAATGGCACAAAGTATTCCCTGAAACACAAAGTATCCCCGGGTGACGGTAGTGGTATTTATGGATGTGGAGAAGACATATAATAGATTGCATGTGTTATAGATATAAAAGGCTTGAGTAACAAGCACATAATTATTCTATTGTATAATTAAGCAAAACACAGAATGGTTTGAGCCTACTTTTATCAGTAAATCTTATGCATGGAAAAATCCTAGTCTTCGTCTGGAAAAAAAATATCACATCACTTAAATGCAAAGTCTTTACTATTGATCCTTAGTTGACTTGTTATTAATGCCATTAATAGTGCAATGTTTTATTGTTTTGTATTTTTTCATCACCATGTATTTCTACCTGTTCAGACTATACACAATGTATTCTCATTGTAATACAATACAATATAATATGGTACAGATTAATATTAACTAAACAATTTTAAAGTGCTAATGAACTCTGTTGCTGGTCATTTACTGACACACACAAACTCTCTATTGTTATGAAAGCAATATGGAATTTGAAATGTTTCCCAGTAGCTGGAAAACTTTGATGATGATGATGATGATGATGATGATGATGATGATGATAATAATAATAATAATAATAATAATAATAATAATAATAATAATGGTGTGTCTGGGCTACATAAATCTGTAGCTCAATTTGCGGAAAGATTAACCAGTCCTAACGTGCTGTTCCCAGGAAATGCCCAAATCTACTAATCATATATCCTTTTCGTGGAGGCTCTTTCCATGTCCCGATGAGATGGAAGTGAATATGATGGGGTGGAGCCAATGAAGATCTTGACTTAACTGGTAACCATAAACATTATTACTCTTACGAGAAAAATCAGCTGGTACCAGCCGAGAATCAGACCAATGACCTTTAGGTCAGCAGCCAAGTTCTCTGACCACTATAACACAAAGCCGGTTAGAAACCTTTTATTCACCAATATAAAGCTACTTCTATTCATTATGTGACTGCAAAGCACACTGAGAAAGCATTCCGACACAGAATGTACTTATGTATTTTGAGAACCAAACCAATGGTGTGTTAGCATATGAGTAAATAAACTGAAAATGATTAGGTAAACAAGTTGTATTACATCCAGATTATTTTAATGGTGTAAAAAAAATCACAAAAATTCACAACATGCCATTTAATTGAACTACTGGACACGGGAATTGAACCCAGGACCCTTAGCTTAGTGCATCACTGAGCTATTCAGGATTTGTACCAAGTGCAAGGTCGTTTCCCCCCCATAGTTTATGGCCAAGTCTGTGATGGACAATGTAATCATGGCACTATTTGTATGGAGGAGACCACAATTCCATTAATTTAAATTACAATAGAGTTTCGGAAACTCGACATTCGATAGCTCGATATTGCATGTAACTCGACATGCACACATGTACATAGTTGATGGCATCAGTCATCACAATACAAGGTCATTCAACTGTATAACCTCTCAGTTTGTTTGTGTAACTCGAATGGAACAGTCGTGTTGTGGTGTTTTTACAATTGCTGTGTTTGTTAGTTTTCCAATTCAGTGACGTGTTATTCGAATCAATACAATATTATATGTACACTACTGTACTGCATTTATGTAAGGAGGTGGACTGGATAGAACTAGCTCAAGATAAGTATAAGGTGTAGTGAGGTGGACTGGATAGAACTGGCTGAAGATAGGGAAAGGGTGTAATGAGGTGGACTGGATAGAACTGGCTCAAGATTGGGATAGGGTGTAATGAGGTGGACCAGATAGAACTGGCTCAAGATTGGGATAGGGTGTAATGAGGTGGACTGTATAGACCTAGCTCAAGATAAGGATAAGGTATTATGAGGTGGACTGGATAGAACTGGCTCAAGATAGAGATAGGGTGTAATGAGGTCGACTGGATAGAACTGGCTGAAGATAGTAATAGGGTGTAATGAGGTGGACTGGATAGAACTCGCTGAAGATAGGAATATATTGTAATGAGGTGGGCTGGATTGAACTGGCTGAAGATAGGGATAGGGTGTAATGAGGTGGACTGGATGTAACTAGTTCAAGATAGGGATAAGGTATAATGAGGTGTACTGGATAGAACTG
Organism: Timema shepardi; assembly: GCA_902151425.1. Lineage (NCBI taxonomy): Eukaryota > Metazoa > Arthropoda > Insecta > Phasmatodea > Timematidae > Timema > Timema shepardi. The sequence goes on along the minus strand of CABFVX010000479.1, from coordinate 124,970 downwards.
GCTGAAGATTGGGATAGGGTGTTATGAGGTGGACTGGATAGTACTGGCTGAAGATAGGGATAGGTTGTAATGAGGTGGGCTGGATTGAACTAGCTCAAGATAGGGATAGATTGTAATGAGGTGGGCTGGATTGAACTAGCTCAATATAGGGATAGGTGGCATACTTTTGAAAGTGCTGCGATAAACTTTTGAGTTCCAAAGAGTGCCAAAGAGTAAGTAAATTGATACAAGTGTATAAATTGTTATGTCCTGTTAAAAAAATGAATAGTACAATACAATCAGACATATTTTTTCATTTAGCGGTTTTTATAAATTTTCCAATTTTGGAAAATCAGTCATTAACAAGTATAAAGTGTTATTTAACATGTAAAACAATCCCAAGACAACCAAAAGATTAAAACTTTTTTTAAAAATTTGTCATCAATAAATTGCTCACAAAAAGATTTTTTTCTATATAAAAGACACATATTTTTATTTTTACAACTCTCCAAATACACCCAAACCAAACAAAACCAAACAATTTGAAATTTTCAAAAATCTACAATCGGAAAAATGCCAATCATTTTAGATCTAGAATAAAAACCATAATTCTACCTAGAGGTTTGACCATATGTCATATAAATATCAAGTCTAAACAAATACCACCAAATTGTTTAATCTGTAAACTCAAGTACAAACATGTATACAGACAGAAAAATTAAAACATGGGAACAGATAGTATTGTAAGACCTACTATTTTAGGGCACATAAAACTTCAGATTTGAGGTTAAAATTTTTCACCATTATAATAATTTGTCTAAAAGAGAAAGCAAACATGGAATAAAAAAAATTTGGAATAGTTCACACAATGAGGGTTGATAATTGCATTCAACCACATGATAAATATTCTTAATCATAATTCAAATATAACCAACTGCTATGTGGTAAACAAAAAACATTTAATTAACTGGCTGAATTAACTCAGTGGCAATGTACTTGACATGAATGCTCAACCATAAACTGACTAAACCATGTTTTGAGAGGCCTTAGTAGGTACTGGAGGTTTGCCCTTTATTGTTACCCATCATCTCTCATTCTGAATTATGAAGCATCCCCTTAAGACTTTCCACTCTAATCTTGTATCTTTAAATTAATGTGGATTTTGACTCAACGAGCACTTAAAAACAATGTTTAAAACGTATATAAACTTTGCTTTGTATGAGGTTTTAAAGTAAGTGATATGAAATGCTGTCAACAAAGACATATTTTTTAAAACCACTACTAAGTACCAGCTAATAATTGATATCAATGTTGTTGGTGAATATTATTAATATCAGCATTGCTGGCCATTAATGATTAATATCAGTGTAGTTGACAGATGATTATTAATTTAAGTGTTGTTGGCAGATGACACTTAATGTCAGTGTTGTTGGCCATTGTTGATTGGTATCAGTTTTGTTGGTAGATGATAATTAACGTAGGTTTCGTTGGCATATGCTGATTAATATCAGTGTTGTTGACAAATCATAATTAACATCAGTGTGGTTGGCAGATGCTGATTAATAAAAGTTTTGTTGGCAGATTATGTTTAATATAAGTTTTGTTGGAAGATTATGTTTAATATAGTTTTTTTTTTGCAGATAAGGTTTAATGTTGTTTGCAGATGATAATTAATATCATTGTTGTTGGCAGATGATGACTAACATCAGTGTTGTTGGCAGATTACGATTAATATTAGTCTTGTTGGTAGATGATAATTAACATGAACATTTTAAGTCTCCACTGCTATTTAAGAGCACCTTTTAGGAGTGTAATCAATATTAAAGTTATATATTACTCCAAATGACAACGATAAAGTATGTATCAGGAGCCCCTTTAGAGTAAACAAAGAAAGTGACAAAGAACTACCAGTAAGTGAATCTGACATTCATCCTATTTTTCAACTGCTGTGTGATACTGCAGTAAAGTACAACGTTGATAAAGTTTATTTAATTAACTTTTGGCAGAATTGTTGTTGTGAACATCCCACCTTAGCTGAAAAATTTGTAGAGCTTATAATTCCATTCATTTTGATGTACAAGTGTAAAATAAGTTTTTAACAGTAGTTATTCTAAAATAAAAATTAATACATGAATATATTGGATGGTGAACCAGATTTAAGGACAAAATTGATCTCTCTTCCTCCTAACCTGAAATTTTTGTGTGAACAAAATCAGAATCCCACTTCTCAAAAGGAATTTATTTAGGATTTGCTTTTATTATTTGTTTAGTAGATAAAGTACTAAGTGTCAAAAACTTGTTTTTATTATACATATTTATATTTCTATAGAAATAATACATAGACTAGAGAAAGGTTTTTTTACCAGTTAAAAAAAACTACTCCAATCTATACACAAATGTTTTTGAATAGGTAGTTTATTATTTATATAAATCATTATACAGATTTTGTAGGACATGAGAAAAAAATGACTAAAAAACCAGTCAACAACTTATAAAGTTTGGAAAAGGCTGTTCAGTTGGATACTTTACTATTTGTATGTTTAAATGAATACAATCCATTCTTATTAGACAAAATCAAATAAATGTATCCACCTACAACCAAGAGAGTATTTTCAATACCTGACAATATAATTATATTTAAGATGGCTCAAGCATATTTTGCACTCAGGTGTACTTAATATGATTTTGAATTAAGCTTTCATGAATCCATTAGTTAAATGTCTGACCACACTTGCAGTCACATTTATGTTCTTTCAGGTCTATATTTTTGATAACAATATAGTCAACTTAAAATTTATGGGAAAATAACATTTTAGACAACTAACCATACCAGCATATTAAATATGTTCTGTACTGACATCACATTAAAAATACACTTTCCAATGAATAATTTGCTAATTTGTTACTATTTATATGGATAGTAGTAGCTACAAAAATAAAATAAGTTACTAAACAAATTGCTGTAAACAAGTATTTGTATTTGATCAACAAATACTAATGTGTAGTACACAAGCAATGAAAATATAGCCAGCCAAATTTCAAACTCCCACCTATAAACCACAGCGAATAAAATAAAGAAAATTACAATGTTTAACTTTACAAGAAACCAGGAATTTAAAATAACTAAGGTCATCAGCTAAAACAACAAATCTAAAATGTACATTTACATGGTGATAAGTGATGAATGATTGTGATTATTCAAAGTTATGAGCCCAATAATTTGACCCAGAGTTCTAGCATCAACACTTGAAAATAATGTTTCAATATTTAATTAAATTCACCTACTATATTTAAGTTATGAGCAGAGCCATAACTAGACTGAGGCAGGCGGGGCACATGCACTAGTCGCCAAATTTACTAGCAATATTAGCAAAAATATAACTTTTATTTTTTTTAACAATAAAAGTGTATTTTATTTTTATTATTTTGTAACTTGTATTACAATGAGTAGCCAGTTTAAGTACCAATATAATATTTCACCCAAATTTTAAAGAATGGTTTTCAAGAAGTGCAGTTTTTTTTTACTCACCCTAGGCACCATCAACCCCCATCAACCCTAGTAACGGCTCTGGCTATAAGTCAAACTATATTTTAACTTTCTAAGATTGATGACATAAAAACTTTAAAAATAACTTTTTATGGAATGGAAATTGAAACAAGAAAATAAACTGTAAACATCTTCAAACTATTTTAAAACATTTATATTTATTTTTCAAACAGTAAGCTCTAAGAGATTGTTTTAACAAGTTCAACAAGTTTTTGGTTAGGATTGCGTATCATTCACAAATTTGATTAAAACGTGTTGAAAAATGACACCTGAACATGAAAATTTATTGTGTTTGTAAATGGTAAATATCCAAGTAATTTGTTTAATATATTGTAACCCCATACAATAAAAAAAGTGTATATTTTTGCAAGCACAAGGAGTTGACTATGAGTTGTCAAGCCCGTGTTTCTGTTGGCTCCAAGAAGCTGATGGTCTTACAAGTTCATAATAGATTCTACCTTAGATAATAAAGGATATAAGATAATTGCTAGAAAACCATCCTTGATAGCAAACTGTTAAGAGTATTGGTGTCTTGAAACAAATGTTCTGGTTTAGAATTATGTATACAAGTAGTATCATTTTTAAACATGGTAATTTTAATTGGGTATTTTTAATTTTAATTAATTTCTTTGTTATAGTTATTTTGGTTTTAGGTATCATTGTAACTATGTATAAAATGATGAATAATGTGTTATCAATATATACTATTTGTTTCCGAGTTCAATTTCAGTGTCTAAGATATCATTTTTTACTTAAGTGAATTGAATTTTTAATGGGTTTTCCAATATGATTGTATTGTATGCTTTTAATAGGTAAGCACAATGAAACCTCAAAACATTGATTTAATGTTTTGGAATCGTTAGTCATTGATCACATTATTAAAAGAAAGATTCTATAGTTATAATAGTTATTAGAAACATGGCTCCTGTAACTCATGGACAGAAAATTGTGATGACAGCCATCATAGACAAGATGTATACAACCAAGGGCACAAGATAACCTTAGAAATCTCAGCGATCAAAGATTTGCGTGCAAAGCAAAATATTCGAGGTTCAATTCTTATGGATTATTTGTTATTGTTAAAATGTATATTCAAACAATAGAATTGAGAACAACACATCGTTTGTACCAAATATTAATTTCAATAGTATGAGCTCCATTTTACTTTGATTTCATGTGAGTCATGGTAAATGATGTATCTTGTTCATTTATATTATTGAGGTTTAAGGCCTGCTTTTTATTTTATAATTAAGTCAACAGGAGAAAATTAAGAGTTGACCAAGAATTTTGAAACCCAGTACCTTTTATTTGACCCCCCCCCCCTTTTTTTTCAATTATGAAAGTGATTTTTCACACTAAATGATTGAATAACAGAGCAAACAAAATGTAACTTATTACTTTTTTTTTGTTGCAGGACAAGAAAAATAAATATGTTGCCTAAGATAATATTTACTCTTCACGTCTTTACCACAATGTGGACAAACATTCTCAGTATTAGCTTTTCTTTTACAGCTCAAATAATGGTTTTTGAAAAATAATTCATCACCGAAAACAGCTTTACATCGTGGACAAATAAAATTTTTAATAGTAGTAGATAGTTCATTCCATTTCTTTGGTCTCAACAAGCCTCGATGCACAGGTGGTGTGAACAAAGGATCAACAATGTCCGATGAATACTCTGAGCGAGGCAGAAACTGATTTATTTCAGGACTTTCAAACCAAGACATACCAACATTTTGAGACTCTTGGGTTACTAGATTATCTGAAAACAGAATAAATACAAACCAATTCAAGAAATAAAACAACAAAACTAGCAAACCATTAACTCAAAAGCATATAAATTAAACTTCCTAAGGAAATATATCAATGTGATCCATGCAAGGGGAAGAATCCACTTAACTTTTTTTGGTCAAGCTTAAGACAACAGATGATCAAATACACAAATTAATTATTTACTTGATATGAATGCACGGCTATTAAAAAGATTACATCATGAGTGACAATAAACAAATTAAAATACATTAAACATATTAAAAACAAAGAGATCAAACCAAATTGCTGTCGTTCTTGACTCTAACCTGAAAGGTCAAAGTTCTATCTTAGGCACAGTGCATTTGTCCTTAAAGTCGTTTTCCATTCTCTTTTAAGATGAACCAAGATGAAATTTCTTAAAATTTACACTCTTTATTCCAGTTTTTTTTTTCTTACTGCTTGTTCAGGTTATAGGAAGTTTCCTTAAACTATCATATTGGATCAATAATATTTAATTATAACAATAACTAATAGTAATAATAACAACACTATTTCGGGTGGAGAGGACATTTTGATACAATAAAAGTTATGTTAGTAAATATCTTGTAGAAAACAAAATAATTTGCATTTATATAATAATACAACAACAACAATAATAATACATTTTCTGATGAGCTGAAAGATTAAATTGAGCTAGATTAAGAGCAACTTAGCAAGTTACCATGCATTTAGCTGATAAAGTCTGTTCAGCGTAGGAATGGTTTTCTGAAAGGCCTTTTTTCCTACCAGAAAGCTATTGTATAGTAAGTAGGATATTGGTAGGAAAAAAGACCTTTCAGAGAGTAATTCCTATCGTGAATGTCTTTTCAGAATAGGAATTGTTTTCTGAAAGGCCTTTTTTCCTACCAGAAATCTATTGTATAGTAGGATATTGGTAGGAAAAAAGACCTTTCAGAGAGTAATTCCTACCGTGAATGAAGTATAGTTAAGAGTTTTATCAGTTAAACAGACATTTGGTCTTACCCAGTAGGCATGTGATGTATTATTCGAGAGATATGTTTATTTTACTTATGAAATGATATTAAAATGAATACTGCCCTTGCTATTCACTAATATTATTAACATAATTTTAAAATAATAACTTAGCTTACCATAATAATAACTGTATATTAATTTCACATAAAGTCCCACAATAGCTTTATACCTTAATGACAGTTTAAAAATCATATGTTTAGGTTTTGAGTAGCCAACACTTATAAAAAATCACTGTTGTGTTATAAATGTTGTTGTTTAATTAAAAGTTATATTTTTCATCTAAAATAATGTAAATTTAAGTTCTTTCACACTATTTGTTTATCTTTTAATTATTTCTTTTTATCCAATTCGAAACAATATTTTAAACATAATTAAAAGTACTTATTATTAGTTTTGAATGTTATAGATTATGTGTAATTTAGTGCATACTTTAATACTGTTTAATAAAGGCATTGTATTTACTTCGAAAAGAGAAAATACTAGTTCCTTTTCTTTATATACAATAAATTATATTATGATTATTTTATCGTATTTAAAAATATTTAACAGAATAAAATAATTTTATCAGCTATGTGGGTGCACCATTGTAAATAATTTGTTTGCGTTATGATCTATCACATGGTTTAAGTTCATTGATCACTATTTTAAAGTTATATTTGTTAGAACTTTTGTGAAAGTGCTGTGAATAATAATTTTAAGCGGAATAAAAAGATAAATAATCTTTGTGCCTAACCTCAAATAAATATAAATAATATCACATTCATAAATTATCATATGTTTTCATTTCAACTATCTGGGACTATTTCTAGTAACTTTTTGAGCTGTCATCCAAGTAAGCTTGGGTGGTGAATGTACTCTATTAGATGGACCACACCATTCGATTAGCTGAATACAATTGAACAATAATGAAAAATGGAAAGAAAGAGCTGTAAAAAATTAACAAACTAACATACCCTGCCAACCAATTTCTTACCTAATCAATTACTACCGACATTAAACCCTTTCACAAAACATATCTACCTAGCAGGGAAAGGGAAGATGAAATAATAGTGGGGGGAAAGGAATCTGTGGAGAAGCTTATGTTCCAAACAGACCCTGGAAGCTGTTCTTATGATATTAACAAGTTTAAATACTGTTACAAATGTAATTATCTTTCAAGCTAGTGAAACAAACTTTTTTTTTTAATATTAATAGTTGTTTCTTCAAATGTACAAGAGACAAAGCTATGTTGTGAAAATATAACCTAGTCAATATTTCTCAATCCAATTTAGGTGCTGTTTGTGGGCTAACACTTAATTTCTGTTTCATAATATGTCGGAAGCAAGAATCACCTTGCAATGCTAGAAATAATTACATTCATGGCAAATATGAGTTCACTTTATGTAATGTAGAATTTGAGGCGACTATCTCTTTATCTGACTGGGTAGAGGGTAAATAAACTGTAATTAGATTATCTATACTTAGACAACTATTTAATATGGTAAAGCAAAGACTTGGATTGTTGGATAGTTTGTTGGGAGAGGAACAAGAATTTGAAAACAGAAATAAAAATGTTAACTTGTGTCATATTTCCAATTGTGAAATTGCTTGAATTTCAATGAGTCAGTGCTTGCGAAATTGTTAGGTCTGCCAAAAAGTGTTGCAAGCCTCTTTTTTAAAAAACAAACAACTTTACAATGCTCTTTGTAATGGTGGTCAAATAAACCTTCTTCTTATTCAATAAGAAGCAAGTATTAGCATTCATACTTAGGAATAAACACAATTGGAAATTGTAATAAATAGGTTCTAGAATAAATTCACATAAAAATACATTTGGACTTCTCTTAGTTTCTTTTAGAATGCAAACCAATGTTATAAAGACCTGCTGTAAAATCATTTATAATCCACTTCCACACGATCATGTGTCAGGTCATGTGATATGCAGATGTCACTTTAATAGATGTCATCAATACCGTCCGATAAAATAACACTTATAATATACTAAAATGTTATCTATGTTAATAAAATCTTAGTAAAAAAAAAGTTTTTATTTTATAAAAGGACCTTGCTATGTAAATTGAGCTGTAATCGATCCCTCACAAGACCAATAAAGTTTAAATATAAACAGAGTTTTTATATGAACAAGTACATCTAAAGTTGAAGAACCCAGATTTTAGCAAGTTGAGCGACAGCAAGGGTGGAGGACGTGAATGACGAGAGGAGCTACCTATTCCTCCCACCACTTCATGGGAAAAAGGGAAAACAAAGCATTTATTTTACCTTTTTCTTATTTAATCTTTTTATGATTTTTTTTTTCATTTTAGTTGTTTCATCTTAAATATATGAAAAAGCCAAATATAAAACATTGCTTACTCTATTATTAGTGATTAGATTAATGTACATGTTTACACACCACCAATAAGCTAAGAGTACAAGAAATACTTTTGTTGTGTATGGTTTCTCCACCAGGCCTAATTAATTAGCCCTTGAGCGTTTAGAAAACCACAATTCTAAAATTTTGTTTTGGTAACTATCTGTTTTTTCTTTTTACTCAGTGCCAAAATCAATTAATTGGCTCCATATGAGATCAAATATCTACAAATGCAAAGTTAGTAAGTAAATAAATGTGAATATTTATGTCCAAAGAAACAAAAATCAAGTGTGAAACTAATTACTATAAAAAGATGAACCTCCATTTTTATACCATCTTGGAGCTGTTCCTATCTACAAGTACAGTAGCCCCATGACTTCTTTGGTGTTGACTGACGGCTCACAGCTGACTTCTGACAGTAGTCAATATTTAGGTATGTACCTAAATTTTGACTGTCAGAAGTGACAGCTGTTAAACACATGTTTTTGCAGATCATATGGTTCTGCGTAGGGATTCATAATTTGGTCTGGTAACTTTTCATAGCCGTCAGCTGTGAGCTGTCAGTCAGCGCCAAAGAAGCCATGGGGCTACTGTAGTTTAATCAATTTCTTAATGCCTTCCCAACCTGATATGTCTTTCATCTAAAGGGATAACACTATTATTTGTGTGTTCATATTTCTCCTTATGGATACATTTCAAAGTTATTGTTAGTATTCAACCACATGCATTCATTGGTAAAGAATTTTCTGTCCCTTTGAGTGTCATTTTTATCCATGCAGGATGATAAATATTTACTTTAAAAGTTATCCGCACAAATATTTTACCTCTTTTCTAAATACAGATCATAAATACTTGATTTTTGCCATAATATTTCATTGCAATATCTGAAAATGTCAATAATTTTAAATTCTATTTTTTGTTTTCGGATTATGCCCTTCACCCATTTGAAATTTGTGATAAACATTTAAACTATATTTCCAAGCTGCTGTTTCAATAGGAGCCTGGAATAAAACTATTTATTTCAGGCAAAGATTATGCTTATTAAGATAAGTTTTTTCATACACTTTACAAAGAAAGGGAAAATTATTTTTCATGTGTGTAGGTGTGCATCATGATTGATATTAGGTCCTTCAAAGATTATTACAAGGTCTAAATGTTCATCATTTTTCTTTGATAACTAGCACCTTTGATTTTTAATTTAAATATAAATGTGGTATTAAGTCCCTTCAATACATAAAAAACAAAATATGTGCTTTCCTTCAGGCCATCATAGCTGTACAAACTAAGAATATAATACCTACATACCACATCCTTTTATAGTCTTAAGAGATGAATTCATTTTTGATCGAAATTGAAATAAATATAGCTTTGTACACTGTTTTTTTTTAGCGAAACAGGAGAAAACAAAGTAGCCTTGGCACAATTATTTGAGATACTTTTGAAAATAAACTGGGCTCAGCTGATAGACTTAGCCTAAAGTTAAGAATTGAAATAACCTTGAAAAGGGAGGCTTAAGAGGGAACAGTAAGGTTTTTTAATTAGTACAAAAAAAAATATTTTTTTTGTAAGTACAAAATAATTAAGTTTTTAAAAGTGAATTGTCACTCACCTATAAACAAACACAAATTCTAGGTAAAGAAGACAATATAGAACATTAAACACATACACATACCATATAGTAATTTTACTTTATTGTCATTATACTCACAGTTAATACATTTTTGCATCGGTTTTATTGTCACAATAGGCATACGCTAACAATTTTTATATTATTGTCATTGATCACATTTAAAATATACATAAATTAACACCAAAAACAATTATTACTCTACATTAAAAAAGGTTAGTAAATTAATTTTGATATTTAACTGATCTAAGTGAATTTGTGAATTTTCTCAATCCATGAATCGGGCAATATTCTTCCCACTTCGTTAACTGGCTTCTCCCTCTGACCATCTCATAAACTGGGAGAATATATCTCAACCCAAATTTTAGTTATCATGTAGTTACTAGTACAATAAGTTAAATTTTATTAAATAAGCAATATTTGCCCAGTTCATGAAATGGACAAGTGAATAAGCCTGTTCGCGGAATGAGAATAAATTTTCCCAATTCATGAAATGGATAGTTTCACTATTGGGGTGTAACATATACATGACAATGACTTAATTTGTGGGTAGAAATGTCTTAGGATATAAATTAATTCTAATATGTTAGACATTATAATCACATGTTCATTATGTTCAGACAAAATTGATATAGTTAATATTATAGACAAACTTTAAAAAGTTACTTAAATTTATGTTTTAGTGCCATACAAGTTTACTCAGCTATAAAATAAATATTAGTTTATTTAAAATTTACTACACCCAAGTATTAAATAGTCTAAATATCTCTCTGATTAAAACATAATGCAAACCAATATTAATAATATTTATACCTTTTGTAAAGTGAACATTCTTTAGATTAAATATTTTCTATTCAAGTTTTATATAATATTAAATTATGCTCCGAACTTAAATTTCATATTTTATAATGTTTTCTAAAATAATAATAATAATACTTATATTTTGAATTCAAATAAACCCTAATTTTCCCACTGTGTGTGCAGTAGGTATATAGATGCAAACATAAATATTAGCTACTTGCATCTCCCAAGTCTGAGATGAAAACTAATGCTAATATTAATTGAATCAAATGTCCATGAGCATTGGTCAGAAATTTAAATATTACTTTGTTAAAACTTTAATATTTATACTATATGCGGTTTTGAAAATATTAAATCCATTATACTTTTTATTATCACATATTATTTATAATCTTTTAAACCCTTTTAGTCATGTTAAGTACAGGTAAACTGATTACAAAAAGTTTAAACTAAACTAAAGAAAAGTAGAATTTTAAATTTTAACTTAACAAATAAATGCTCTGGAAAGAATATGATTATGTAAGACATTTAAATAGACTAATAATTTCAACTTTATAAAATTACATTACCAGGACTAAACCATTTAACAAATATATATATGAACATTTTCTTTACTAATAATATAAAGCTATTTTTAATATACAGAAAACAATAGTATTCAATGTTGCCAGAATTCCCGATTTTTGTGGGACATTCCAATATCTTATAATTCCCAATTTTTCAGGGGAAGTATTACTTTAAATGATCTTAGCTTGAAATGGGCTGAGCTATTCTGAGAATCACAAACGCGATTTCTTTCATTACCTATCTACTACTCTTGGAAGAAATAGATAAGTATGTCCTGAAATATAATATTGTATTTTTCAAGACGAGACAAAGACAGCTGTCCGATATGGATAGAAAATACTTTTGAAATTGAAGAATTGTAGAGCAGAGCTCTTGACTACCTATTTAAATTGTATTCATAATGTGATGAGCTTGTTTGAAATATTAATGAAAGAAAACAGCTCTATCTACCTTAACTCAAAGCCTTAATTTGTTTTGTATCACTTGGTTGTGGTTACCACACGCTGGAGGATTGAACTAGGTCTATTGAAACAATAATATGTTAGCTAAATAAGCATAACTGTCACAAGTCTGACACCTTAGCCCAGTCGGTAGCGTGTCTGCTTATTGAGCTAAGAGTCCCGGGTTCGATCCCCGGCATGGTCAAAAATGTATCATTGGTGAAAATATGGGTTTACCCTTTCACATTGATAAAGTGAAGGCCAGGGACTGGATGTTGTGCCTGTCCTAGTCTTAAATTAGATTATAAGGCATATGAAACCATGACAGGCCTACAAGCCGGTAGTGGAAAATATATGGCTTGAATAAAAAGATGACTCAGGCCACAACTGTAAACAGTAATGGATGTAAAAAAAACTGTCACAAGGTCATGTAGAAGCAAATTATAGAGAGAGTCTTGGAAATGCAGTCTTCTTACCTCGTGGTCACTTTATTAGAAAGGTGCACAAGATTCAAGGTGGCAATGGATTGACTATGACACTCATTTTAGAGGAGTTAAGGAGATAAGACAAGCTAGACTCTTCTCACCACTTCAAGACACATACACTCTTAAAGCCTCCAACCGACCTTTATTTGTATTTTAGCTGTACCTTAACATAGCATCTAGATACAGTGATCACTCCCAATCCACTGGCAATAAATCAAACATATTACTATCCACCATTATGTATTTATCTTGTGGCAGAAACACCTGAACTTCCTGTTCTGACATCATGGCAGAAATAGTAGTCTGGTGGTGAAAGGGGAAAAAACACTAAAACTACACGATTAACAGAGAAGATCATACTTTTAATGACATACTCCTTCAAAAGATGAAGGATTCATTTCCCTCACAATCCCTACAACCCAATCAATAATTTTGCTGCCAAAGAAATTATTTACAAAAGACATAAATGGGAGTGTGTGACACAAACTATAGAATACATAAATTGAGAATCTGATTGATGAAATGTTCAAAATGATTTTAAAATGCAGATACAAAAGTTGCAATAATCCGAGCTGTTATATAAATCCACAGTGAGATCTTCTTTGATGCACACCTCTGAATAGCAGATTCCTCTTTATAGTGAAAAGTTTAAATTTCTCTGGCAAAATAACATGGGCTCTTATGGTGAAAAAACTTTCCAATAACAAACTTTCTCAGCAACGGACATGTATACAGCTACAGACGCAAATTAATGCATACAAATTTCTAAACAGCGGACAAAAATTGAAAACACCAATCCATAGGAATGTCAAGAATGCCAATGTATTGCGTGAAGTGTAAGCAGTCCCATCTTTCCTATAGTCAACATTTCTAAAATATCCTAAATGGTAATGAATAAGGTACTTCAAGGCCATACCTACCACCCCTTCTGAGCCATAAGCGGGGGTTGTTCCAGTAAATAAATAGTTTATACTCTTGTACACATATATAGTGTAGAAAGCCTACCGTCCAAATTTAATTTAATTTACATATTGTCCTGTTTATTATACAATCTGTACCATAAGCCATGTGCAATATTTATTCCTGTCATAATAATCTTGCATACAATACAGCACAGTGCAGTACAGTTAGATTGTTGTAGTTAATATTCATAGTATAGCCCTATAGGGTCATACCGACTAAACTGTGTTCAAACAGTATTCTATCTTAAAAAAAAAATTAATATATTTTCCAAATAACGAACATATCTTAGCAATTATCTTGTTTTTGACCTTAGAAGGTGTCCGCTAATAAGATATTTCGGTGTCGTTGTTAATGCACACTAGAACAGCAGATCCAAGCTACCACACTGGGGATTTCCTACCCCTAATTTTGTTAAGCATGACAAATGTGAAAGGAAAACTGTTTAACGACAGAAAAAACCCCAACTACATTCACATTTAATAAAAACTGATAAAATAATATTCATCATATAACTATTGCTTACATTTCTTAAACTGATACAAACATGTATGGGTTGTCTATTATCACAGACATACATCTTACATAAGCAAATTAATAAAACTTTTACATTTGTTTATTTAAAATTTAAAACCTATTATATACCTTGACCTAGGGCGAGATTATTGAGGCCTTACTATGTCTTCCCATGGTGAACAACCTCCTCTTAGACTGTTTGGTTTTAAACCTGTCCATAAAGTTAGTGAAGAAATTTAACATTAATATTTCGTTAGATCTACAAACATGTGCAGATGTTGGTAGTCTTGTTTGTCTCCATGACATATTTGTTCTTTTCTGCTAAGTATTATTTTTGTTGGGTTCTTATTACTTTAGTTAGTAAATTGTTTCATTTTGATAAAATTGTAATGTTTGTTAAGCGTTCCATAAACCTGTGATAGCGTGTTTTCATGTAAAATCAACCAAAAATTAAATAGGTTCAGTATTTTAGTTATTACATTTTAGCACAATAATTATTCTATGACCAAATTTAAGGGGTAGGAATGAAGATAGCTTTAAAGGAATTAATGCATTAATGTGGAGAGGGATTGAGAAAGTCACAATAATGAGGAATGTGTCCTAAGCCGCCACCAATGTTGCTAGTTGAGAATCTCCCTGCACTAGTATCTAATACAAACTATTGCAAGACTAATGCCTCAAACTGTGTGATCACTGGTCAGGAAATTATAGCAATAATATTAATAACATATTCTAAATTAGTACCTACCAAAATATATATTTCTTGGATTCACATCCTTATATTAAGTACAAAGATAATTCTCCAGGTTTAAATGTGGTTTTTTTTATATCAAATTTCAATAAAACGTCAACAAAAGTATTTATTCATAACATACTTAAAATATGTTTTGAATAAATCAGCGGGAGAAACTCACAACGTGATATGACAAAATATGATATGTCACATGTCATGTTATGACACTTAAAGGTTCTAGTTAAAGCAATATATACACATTTTATGGCTTGTTTAACAGCTTTTTTTAAAACTCAATGTTCTTCAGGAATTTACCTATTATCGTTTTACAGCAAATATAAGCAATCCACACCAATACATATCAACCATAAAATGAACATAAAGAAAATGTAACATATTATGTTATGGTTTTCACCCACTTTAATTCGAGTCTCATTCTTTTTGTGTGTATTATTGATGTTTGTATATATTTGTGTGTAGGTCTATATAAACATAAACATTAAAATAAAAAACATTCATTTAACTGTGTTTTGTACACACGTGAAAAAGTTGTGGCTATATATATTTTTAATATCTAAAGTGTACTCATTAAAAAAAAATCATGAATCAAATTTAAATTAAATTTTAAAAAAACATATCAAATAAAAATACACAAGATAGACTAGAATATTTGTCTATATGTTCAAAATACAGCTGATTAAATCAAGGTTTATAAAATAACAAAATTAAAATGGGATATGTTCTTGTCGTTAATTTCTCAATGAATCTTGAAAGTATGCATGTTAAGAATATGACGTTTCATGGAAGATTTTTGTTTGGTCATGTGTGAACACTCCGGACATTGAAAACCTGGTTGTTTTCCACACTCGTACTTCAAATGGCGATACAAAGATGTTTTAAACTTGTAAGTCTTGAAGCATCTTGGACAGAAACTAGGTTCTTCAATTATCTTAGATGAATTATGGGACTGTTCACCATGGAACTTGAAGTCTGTGGACATTAACATACACAAATATCATAAAAAAACACTATTTTTAATTTTTATGCAAGTTTTTTTATCCAAACATACACACCAAATTATCAATATTCCTGCAATTCAATTAATTTTTAAAAAAATTGCAAAAATAATTAATTGGGCTACTTAGCTGAGGGTGATAAAGCTAAGAATATTATTTCTTATTTAATAATATTAGCATATTTTTATTTTCCTAGTGATATGAGGAACAAGTGTGTAAAATTACCTAATAGGAAAACTATTTATCTATTTTTAAATCTAGTTTATTCTTGTACACAAAATTGTAAATTGACAGTCTGGGGTTTTGTTTGTTTTAGGTACTTATGATAGGATAATTTTCTAGTAGTATCATGCTGAAATTAAAATATTCACAAAATATGTTCCACTCTATGTAGTTTAGTGTGTCATTTACAATATTAAACATTATGGAATATTTTAATCTACATGAAACACTAGGTTATGTGTATGTTATTTCTGAGTGATAATGTCAAATGTGATTTTTAGGATTCAGGATAAAAAACAAATCAACTTTGCAATTTAACAAAATCACTCGACATAATATAAAATGTATGTGTTGGTTTATGAGCAGCAGGTTTTCAACGAATGTTAGGTTATCTTGTATTTATGTCTAAAAGAGTCAGCATTCTTTGAGACAGTTCAGACATGAGATATAAAACAAACCAGAATTTTTTTATTTTTTATTGTTTCAAATATTTAATTTTAAATTAAACATGTTATAATTATAGTGTAATCCAAAACAGTCATTTTACATCCATACCTTCTAGATGTCTCGAGGTAAAACTTTAGCCAAGGAATATGAGAAGTGAGATAATAGCACTTTATAACAACACTTAATTATATTATACACCAATACTTGAAAAATTATCACTACAGCCAAGAAAGTAAAATTAAATCATTGCTATATTTTATTTTAAAATAAAATATGTCATCTAAACTAAATAATTAGGAGTAGCGGATGCAACTTAATTTTTTTTTATCAGATTGAACTTATTAAATTGTAATTATTTAGAGTACATTATATTCTATTAAAACAATTAGGATTGTGATATAATTTGTGAGTATTGTTTATATAAGCAATAAAATGTGTGTGTGCTGAATATGTAAACCCACAAAGGCTCCACTCCTCCACCTCTAAGCACCTTCACCTCTTCAACACTGTGAAAATATGAACAATTCAAAGTATGTTAACTGCAGTGGGCACTTCTCATTGAGTGTGCAGGTGCTAGAGCTCTCCTTACAATTTCATAGGTACAGAATATAATAACATGACCGCCTCTGTGGCCTAGTGGTCATAGCTACTGGCTACAGATCCATATGTTCACAAGTTCGATCCTCGGTGCTTTCAAAATTTAAATGTTGAGCAGTGAGTCTGGAACAAGCTCAAACTCAATCTCATGTGGACAGATGAGGGGCTACTTGAATAAAGAAGTAGCAGCTATGGTTTAGAAAACTAAGATTAATGGCCAGAGCGCTCGTTGGGCTGATCACATGACACCCTGTATCCACACATGTTGGCACTTTCATCACTAACAGTGTCAGCCGCTCAGTCGGTATAGTTCGTTAGTAGGATCATACCATGGAGGTTTTTTTAAAATATAATTACATATTATTTTATCCAAACAATAACACTTCAAAATAATTAAGTATATAAATTGTAATCATTGGGAACAGTCCATGTGTGTGACTGTATAATTTTACTGCTGATGTTACCTCCAACAATTCTTTATATTAAATTGTGAGCATGCACATTGAACAAAGGAGATGTTGTTAACCTTTCTAGTTGTGTTTAGTTTCCTCACTCTAGATATTTTCATTGAACCTGCCAATTTAACACTTCGGAGGCTATATGGTCTAAGGAGCTACTCTCACAGAAAACTAGACTGCTGATGACAAGGAGATCGAGATTCGAATCTCGGTCGGATGTACTGAGGCTGGATTTTCCAAAATGGATTTCCACTTTCCATCTTCACAAATGTGGGCACACTTAAATTAAACATAACCTTCCTAATCCCTAAAACCATTAGCGTAATTAGTACATAAGCGTATAGCCCTAACAGGTAGTAATATAGTGATAATAAAACTTGCATATCTTAGTGATTAGGCATTATTTTTCAAAATTGATATTTTCCCTATCTTGTCTAAGTGCAAAATATGTTAATGTTTTATGTCCCTTTCCAATCCATACAAAGAATATAAAGATTTGAGTATAATGCTTTAAAAAAGATCAAGTGTGAAATTTTGATGAAAATTTAATTTATTTTGAACCCTCTATTACAAAAAAAAAAGTGTTTTTAATTGATCTGTATTTTTGTTCTCGAAGTACCACATCTTACGACCCATTCAGGTTATATGCAGTATGTTTGTTAGTATGTAGTGTTTGTATATTTGTAGTTCATTATTTCTTTATATATTCTGAGGAACATAAAAGCCTAGGTCAGTTCATCATAAATTCACTGATTAATAATGTTTCTAGACTATCAGTGCATGATGAATATAATCAAAGGAACAATTCAACAAAGATATATTACTTCAATCAACAAATACATTATATAGTTTAAACAATATTGATTGAATTTCACTTCTTCATACTATTATAATATATAGTAGTAATGAATAAGTCTAATGTATTTACATATAATGCCCATTTTTTAATATCTGTAAATGGGCAATGCTCTAATAAGTCTAGTTCTTAAATGTTTTTGCTAATTTTAATAATGCTTAATATTTATGAATGGCTTCATATGGTAAATCTAACCTGGTAAAATGAACAAATAATCCTAAAAACTTTGAGTTCTTTATCTAAAGCAAAAAATTAAAAACAATACACACAGGAAAGTTGGGCATTCTTTTTTCCATGGTTTATTTTTGTTGCAACTATCAGATTAATATAATTACATATTTAATGTTATTTTAATAGAATTAACAAACAGATCATGAAAATAAATTTACTCCAAGCTTCCACACAAGCAGTGCCCAAAATAATAGTATTTTAAAATACTCCAAAATAAAATCCTAAATAATCTATTTTAAAAAGTTTGTATAATCTAGATGTAGATGGGAGGATAACATTATAGTGGGCCTCAAAGAGATAGGGTGTAATTAGATTGATTGGATAGATTCTGCAGGTTAAAATGTACAGGACATGCAATGTAAATGGAAGAAACTAGAATCGCTTACAAGGTAGTGACTGGAAAACCTAGTGGTAAGAGACCAGTGGAAAGACCTAGATGCAGACGGAAGGGTGATAATAGAATTGACCTGAAATAGATTGGGTGTAACGAGGTAGAGTAGCTTAGGTAAATATACAAAATAAGTTGTGTATTTTGTAAGTGCAGCAATGAGATTTTTAGTTCCTAGTGTCATAGAGTTTGAAAGTGAGTATTGTACAACAAAGATTTGGGAATTGCTCTGCTCAGGTAGAAGTGAAACTTCATGAGCTGCAGATCAGCCAGCAGAAGCTGCCCATCATAGAACCAAACTATGTAACAGGTGTGTGTTTTAGGTTTCCTCAATGGTCATGTGTACTTAGGTCCACTACAAGGGTGCTCGGTACTCTTAGGGTATTGAGCCCAATATATAAAAAAACAAATTTAAAAAAAAGAGTGGTAAATGATATAAAATAAAACAAGAATGCTAATCAATCAAATGTTTATCCATGCTAAGGAATAGAGTATGACAAGCCCATCAGATGGGGCTTCCTTCGGAGAAACTTACTGGCATTCGTCACAATGATATCATTAGTTCGATCCAACCTTGTCCTTCATTATCAAGTGTTTGGAGGTTTCACAGACTATTTTATTTTATTTTATGTATTTAAATTAAATTTAGCACATGAGGAGGATAGAGTAGTGAATAGAGTTTAAATCAAATTTAAGTATTTTATCATGTGCATAACATTTCAGTATTCAGTTAGGAATTAACTTGAATGCATTGTTTTTGTTTTGTAAAAATTACCAAAGATTTTCAATAAAATGTACAAATCTAAGTCGAGCAGTGATAGCATGGTGGGGAGGAGAACTTTTTTCCGTTGTAAAAAATTTGTATCCTGCTCTTCCTAATTGAACTCAACTTTGCGCTCTCTCCTTGAACCCAAGGTTAAGACCACTCTCTCCATATAGCTTCTAAAATAATCCAATTTTCAAAATTATCCGGGAGGAGACCTCTTCCCATAACTTACACAATTGGCATTTAATTTACCAAAAAACTACAGGCAAAGACACTCTAAATAACATGCAGGGACATTCAAATTTCAAAACATTTCTTGAGAAAGACCTTTCTATATAACTTATAGAGGAATCTAGTTTTTAAAAATTTGTTGGGAGAGAACAACTCAAACAATATTTATCTTGACTGGCCATTGAAAAATGTAATCAAAATGATTAAAATAGTTTTTGTAATAAGCCTTATCAAACATCCACATTAAAAACCTTGCCAAAATCAGACTCCCACCACCAGCATAATTGTTTCCTCCTTTTCAAGACTATGCAAACCAGGCTCTTATACTCATATTTGAAAACACCCCCCTTATACCTCTCTCATTTCTTTGTAGTAAACATCATCAAATTTTGTGAAGCCACTGATGCATACCTAGTCCGAGCATCCTTACAGTACAGTGCAAGTTGGGTATGATATTGTCTTGTAGTTTAACAGGTAATTTAGCAAAACTGCTATTGATATAAGTCCATCAAATATTCAAGTAAACTTTACTTTCTATTAGTAGTATTATTATTCTTTAGCCAGATGAATTAATTTGTTGGGAAACTGATGGTCAATAATAACGTGAATAGATCGGTTGATTGAACAGCTGACTGAAAAGGTGAAGGGAATGGGTTTGGACCTTCACCTAGTAGTTTGATTCAATCAATTATTAAGATACCGACATTAGGAGGATAAGAGTACTAACTTAGTCTTTTTATGGCTATAGATTATTTTCTAATTCATACATACATATACAGACATACCTAATCACACCATTCCCTTACAGGGTAAGCAAGAAACTGTGAATATAGCTAAAAAATATATCTGTACTTAATTCATCCTCACTTCCCTATAATTGTATATTTTCTAATTCAATTATAGAAAATAAAATTAATGAAAGGCTACTCATTAAATAACTATAATAGTAAGAACAATTGAAAATTAATGTACACTCTTGGACACCTATTCAGGTAAGAGTAAGCAACACACTGTACAAACGTATGTATGCATTTTAGTTATTATTATTATTATTATTATTATTATTATTATTAATATTATTATTATTATTATTATTATTATTATTATTATTATTATTATTATTATTATTAGCACCGCGTCTTACTACCCGTTCAGGTTATACGCACTTACGCTAATGTGTAATGGTAGGGTGATTGTGAGATGAAATGGAGGACCTACAGTTTAATGTGGGATCCGAACCACGGTAGAGGCCTGGCCTTTCCCACATTCACAAGATGTCTTGTCAGAGGTGAAGGAAAGGTTTGGTAATCAGATAAATAAATCTATGCCGGGACCGAGGATTGAACCCCGGCCGCCAGCATAGAAGTTTGACACCTTACCCCTAGACCGCCAGGTCACCCATTTTAGTTAATATATTATGGGATGGGGAGTAGAACTGCTTATAAAATTAAGTATATATTAATGTAATTTTAATATGATAAATATCAAGAACAAAGGTTATACATTTCTTTCAATCTATTACTTATAAAGCTAATATAAATATAAACAATTAAGATGGTGCTCAACAACACTTAACAGAAGTCACAAATGAAGATCCCACCCCTTTGTAGAATGAACATTGTTCGTCACACCACTCATATCATTCATGTAATTTCTATCAGTCTGCATCATTTTGGTAAAGGGTGAAACACAGTAATCTTGGGAGGAGGTATATTTTCTTCACTGCATCCTCTTCTAATTCTTTGTTTTTGTTTTTATTAAAATTATTTATTTATTTAGATAAAAACCAATGAAGCTCAAAAAATCAATTAGAAAGCAGCATAAAGCATCTTTAAATTTGATGCATAGCCTTGCATGCTCTATGAATTGTTTAAAAAAAACCATACCACATTTCATCTCCTTAACCACGCTATCATTTGATGACTGTTCCTTCATGAATGTCTACTAGACGAGCATTACATTGCAATAATAGAAGAGTAATTTAGTTCAATCCAATAACAAAAGCTCATAGCCTTATATTATGAATTTTCGGAAAACTTTTTTATAGTTTAGTAAGGAACGTTTACAATTATTTATAATCGAATTCAATTTTCAGTAAAATTGTACATATTGTGTTAATTTAACATACAAGACATAGATATATAATATAATGTAATTTAATAATAATATAGGCACTATAATTTGATTCATATATGTAAAATTTGTAATAATGATTACAAGTTAGGAAATATTATAATAAATAATTTTTTGATAAAATTCATTGAAATTGTAACAAAACATCTAAAAGTTTAATATATTTTGAATTTTTTAGTAGAATTTTATGTCAAATTACATTAAAACTATGTGTTGTCAAGCAAGGATGATGTGATCATGTGTAGATTACATGTATTTGTATTATATTGAGAATTTATATTTCATAGCTTGTAATCATTATTACCAATTTTACATATATAAATAAATTATAGTGCCTATATTATTATTATTACATTATATATCTATGTCTTGCATGTTAAATTAACACACTTTGTACAATTTTACTGAAAATTGAATTCTATTATAAATAATCTTATATTATAAAGTCAAACAAATTCGGAAGAAGGTATAGGAAAGGTGGATAGAAATATATAAAAGGGACAAACACAATATGGCTTTTGAAATGAAAAGAAGAACACATTTAACACTTTACATTGTTGTCAATGAAGTTAAAAAATTGTAATAAATTGGACAAAAATTACCTTTAAATCCCAAATAGATTTACAAACACACAAAATCAAATGTTTACAGAACTAGGTAACCTACTTTTATTGTTAATAAACTGTCAAATTTATCTCATTGTTGCCAACAACTGAAATAAACAGCTTCATACTTTTAGTCCACATGCACTCTTGCCCTCCCCTACCTCATAGGTGTTAGAAGTGTCCTTGAAGTGTAAAAAAAAGTGCTATATGGTTACATATGAAGCAGAAACAAGGAGATTGGATGTAAGAGATACCAGGAAGGTGGAGTCCATGGGACTGAAGCTTTAGAGGAGCATGTTAGATGTCACCAGGAGAAACAGGACTATGAATTAAGTTATGTGGGCAAGAGTTGGGATAGAGGTATACTAGTTCATGAGATAGTAGTGGAAACAAGGGTGAGATAGAATGCAACGAGGATGGAAAAGAAAAGAACCCAATGAGAATGATGGAGATGAAGTAACTATGTAGGAAAAAAACTGCAAGGAGTGACCAAAAGAAATAGTGAAGTTGCAGATAGGCGCAAGTGTGAAAGTGAAAGGATGAATGGAAGCGAGTAGAGGAGGAATAACAGTGGATAGAAAGAATAAGATGGAGGCATTTTAATAAATTGACTCAGACTTAAGCTGTAAGCAGATTATGATGATGAGTAGGCTATATGTGTCAAGCTTAGTTTGTTTTTTTGCATTAAAGTCTATATTTTGCAGCAAGATGATTACATATTATGCAATCAATCTTGGAATGTCATAACAATGGAGATGATAAAATTTATCAAAAATAAAATACAATATGACAGAACCAATTATGTAAACAGTTACAATTGTGGTTTAAAATAATATTTTTATTGCTAGCTTAGAATTGTTTACAAAATCACTTGGTAAAGGTGGGATTCCTATAGGAGATTCATTTCTTGTCTGAATATATATTTGGTAATTACATTTTTTTTATGAAACAAATAAATAGTTTTGTATCATTTAAATTAAAATTAAAGGCATTTTTAAATGTTATTCACTACTTGCTTAAAGTTATTTGTGTGTCATAAAAATTATATAATAAATTCAGCAACATAAAAATTATGTATAGCCTCATAAAATATGTACCATTAAAATAGTTTAAATATCAATTTATAAATAAAAATACCCCATTTTTGGCAAATTAAAAAACAACATCTGGTAAGATGTTAAGTAAATAAAGGATAATATATTTGAAATGTGAGGATGTATAATTTTTTCTATTGTTTCCTTTATTTGATGTGAAGGAGTAGCACACCAAGAAATATTCCCATATCATAAAGAAACCTGAATACAGTAGTGTTTAATAAAGTTATAAATAAAACAATGGAAATGCAAGCGTTGAAAAAAGAACCACTTCTAAGAATTTTTATTTTAGGATTCAGTTTCAAATTATAGGTTATCAAGTGAAAATAACTTGAATGGAAACTTTGTAGTTTATAGGTGCATAAGAATGTAAGAACACAACCTTCAGTTTTTTTAGGTAAAGTAACAAGCTTTTATTTTTTTAAATAATTTCCCACCACTGGTAGCTCAACATATAGGCAAAAAAGTGACCAACTCATTGCTAACTTATTTTTAAATTGTTACTAAAGTAACTGAATGACTATTGTAAATATAAATATAATCATTTTATTTAGGAGTTTCTCAAATGGAAACATCCTGTTAGATATTTTCTCTGGACCGAAATAAGACTAATGTTAATCAATCAACAAGATTCTTGTGTGAGTTACGAATATGTTTAAACAGATTCGACTTTACTTTACAACGATACTGGCAATAAGGACACTGGAACTGAGGTTCTTTCCCACACTCATTTTGAAGATGACTGTTCATTGAACTACGCCATTTATACATTCGTCCACACTGTGGGCAACTATGTTGAAGATGACTTCTTTTATCTAAAGAAAACTCCACTGGTTGATTGTTGTATAAAAAGTTTGGAAAACCATCAAACATAGTTGTTTGTTTCGTTTCTGATGCCATGTGTACAATTTTGTCTGAAAAACCTGAAACAGAAGCAGGAAGAAGTTCCGGTAAGAGGTAAGGCAAAATAACTAGAAAAGAGGTCGTTATTTCATCCTAGGCAAGTTGAAGAAGTGGCCTAGCTGGTCTCCATACATAGCTTATTTGGTATTATTCCTTAAGCTTCTCTATTTTCCAATAAATTAAATAGGTTAAACCTTACCAAAGAACATGAAATATTTTGTTTTTAAATGTTAGATACACAAACACACAGAGATGAGGAGAAATAGCCATCACAACTTGTTGAATGTAAACAAAAATATCTGTAGTTTTATTTGTATACAGTACTTCTATGATATAAATATTTACACTGAATGAATATCATATAAAGAAACTAGGCCTTTTATACAGAATATATATATATTCTAAATTTTGTTTAAGGTATAACAAATTTTATTTTTAAAATTCTATTTTTACAAACAAGTAAAGGGTTTTCACCATTAACTTTACCCCCAAAAAACAAGAAATTTGTTTCCTTCCCCTAATCAATTCTTACTTTATTTGAGTGTAGAACTAGTGCGTATTAAATAGAAATATATAACTTTTTGAAATACATGATGATATTGTAATAAGGAAGCAATATTAAATTATCTTTATAGAATTCAATATGAAAATATTTGTATAATTAAGTATAAGTGAACAAGAATTTTTGTGAAATTACAAACTTTTATTATTATAGTAAGTCTATATAGAATAATTAAAATGGAATAATTTACTGATTAATACACGTATGATTAAAGATATCAGAACATTATTAAAATAACACATTAAACATGTGAGTCAAGGTCACAACATGTTAACAAGTAAAATATAAATGACAAAAAAAACAACACAAACAATCTAACTTAATTAAACTATATAGATAAATAGTAACAAATGACTAGAGGACTAATGTTCGGTTGTAATATAATTGAAGAGAATTACTGAGATAAATTGAATAAATATTGAGTTATATAACAGTTGATTGAATTATATTATCTTATCTGAAAATTCCCTTGCTACTTTTTAGGCATCGTAGAGTCAGGCATTAGAATTCTACATGTTTCGGCACATCTATGGCGCCATCCTCAGGACATTTGACTGTGCCTGTGTGAGTTGCTCCAGTGAATACCACTGGTTGGCAGTTTGCTTTCTCTCACGAGTAGGTTATCATCATTTTAAAAAACTTTTGTATAAAAAGTGCAAGTTATAATACCACTGGTATTCACTGGAGCAGCTCACACAGGCACAGTCAAATGTCCTGAGGATGGCGCCATAGATGTGCCGAAACATGTAGAATTCTAATGGCTGACTCTACGATGCCTAAAAAGTAGCAAGGGAATTTTCAGATAAGATAATATAATTCAATCAACTGTTATATAACTCAATATTTATTCAATTTTTCTCAGTAATTCTCTTCAATTATATTACAACCGAACATTAGTCCTCTAGTCATTTGTTACTATTTATCTATATAGTTTAATTAAGTTAGATTGTTTGTGTGTTATTTTTGTCATTTATATTTTACTTGTTAACATGTTGTGACCTTGACTCACATTTTTAATGTGTTATTTTAATAATGTTCTGATATCTTTAATCATATGTGTATTAATCAGTAAATTATTCCATTTTAATTATTCTATATAGACTTACTATAATAAAAGTTTTTAATTTCACAAAAATTCTTTCTCACTTATACTTAATTATACTAAATATTTTCATATTGAATTCTATAAAGATAATAAATATATAACTTGTCGATGGTTTTTTAATCTTGAACTATAACTTGCACTTTTCATACAAATTTTTTTAAAATGATAATAACCTACTCATGAGAGAAAGCAAACTGCCAAAACACAAAACAAATTATTTTTCTATAAGGATGAATCCAAACATTATACTCTAATGTAATTATATACACTAGCTAGGATTAAACTAAGACTCTTAGAAACTATAATCCTCTGTATTATCAAAACTTTATTAATGTGGAATATTAAATAAGGTTAAGTACTACACACTTCACATACTATTTATTCTATCTGGCATGTCAAAATTGATTTGAATAACCATAGGCTACTAATGAATTATATATTAACACTTATTGTACTAAACACACAACATCATGACCAATTTAATAATATAACGTCTGCAGTTTTATTTGGGTGCCCGGTAGCCAACCCTAACTACAACACTACCGCGCCACCGTAGAGACTTATATGGTTGGGATGGACCCTAGCGGTAGGGGTTGGAATGGGTGGTTTGTGGGGAGTGAGAATTGAGAGTTAGTCCAATAATATTTAATTATTAACTGATTCAGATGACTATACTACATAGGTACCCCCACGCACTCAGCATGGCTCCAAACACTAAACAAGGTTATTCTCTATCACCTAAACTTGCTAATCTCGATATTCCACCAACCAGGAAGGTCCATCGGCCGCATTGTGCTCGCTCGTCAACAGGATGCAAGCTATATGAGCTATATGCTATTCTCAGCAGGATGGCAACCCAACACTCTTGACTTCCAAGGAAATGTACAAGCGTGGGTTAACCTCCAGCCAGAATAAACCTTAAAATAATTATACTCTTACATTACACCCTCCTCCGAAAAATAAGTGGAACAGTTATTTGACTTAGGTGGTTACTACCCTTAACACTAGTTACAAGATAAATCTGGCAAGGTAACAACAATAGACTGTGCCTACATAGGTATTGAGGGTACAATGTTAGGAGCAGGCCTAATAAAACATTTATCTAATGAGCCTTTAAAACTAAAGACTACTACAGCTACAATAATAAACAATACCAAAGGGGTGATAGTAGAGCCTTAAAGTATAGACAAGGACTTAGGGTGGTCCTTTAAGCTATGGGCCCTAATTTTCTCTACTACTCATGTCGCAGTTACTAGCATTTAATATGACACCACTATTCTCAAGTTTCAATGTATATGGAGGCATACTGTCGAAAGTAGTCCTGCATACAAATGTCACCTCAAGGGGTTTATTTACTGAACAAATCCAATAACTTTTACTTGTATGACATAAAAAAGGTTTTAACAAGTCTGGAACTGTTCATGGACAGTTTAAACTAGAACTTCAGTTCAAAAATAGATCGAGTTCACAACTATTAACAGTTGTGTCATACAGAACAAAATTTGAAGGCCAAATTGTGACAACATGCTTTTTACATTTTGATAGATCTTTAGCGTTCGCATTATTAAAGTATCGCCTATCTTGACTAATAAGCATATAATCATGTAACTTATACTGAACATATTTATTAATATTCTTCCAAAACATAGGGAGAGTATAGATCTGGTATAGCTCCAAATGTAAATACTCTGTTTTACCTGGTAATTTAATATTTTTTTATATTCAATGTAGAATATTCAAATAAACACTCAGAGTTAGTTATAAGTCCACTACTTAACTTGTTGTTAGAACTTATTTCTATTGATTGTCTTAGATTAATAAGATATAATGTACCATCTGACATACATTCACTTACTCTAAGCAATAGATTGTTTAAATCAATGTGAGAGTTAATTACATGTACAAACCTTAGTAGTCCATCTACACTCCTTTTAAGCCCACTATAATTAACATTGAAGTGAGAGCGATATTCCTTAGCAGGCTGTTGGATGAATTTTGGATTGTTTGTAACTCTATATTCTAAATTTTTTATTACCAAAATATGCCTATTCATATTAGAAACAATATCATCAACATCTTGGTCCATACCTTCAAGTTTTTAATTAATTTCATGAAAATCATCAAACTCTAGAGTGCCAAAACAGTTTTGAGAATTTTACCTCCAAAATCAATCCAAGCTCCTTTTTTTCCTATTAGGTTTATTATGTATCAAGTCTGTAAAACTGTTAATTTCTTGTTGATACAGTTTATATGTTTCAGTTACTTGCTCAGGGGCGGTTTACCAATTTTGATACCATGAAGAATTATTTTCTATCAACTCAACATTAACTTTAGAAGTTAACAAGTTGATCAGTTTATTGTTTTCTATATTTAATTCCTACAAGTCAAAATTTAGTACTACTTTAAAACTGTTGTCAGATAAAACTATGTTTCCTTTCTTTTCAAACATGATCACATTAGATAATTCACTAATTTTTGTTGCTTCACTTAACACATTGGAAAAAACACAAAAATAAAACACTAAAGCGAAAATTTTACTTGCGCCTTCTGAGGTTTTAAAAATGGGAGGGGGGCTACGATGATGTTGGGGGATTGGTGTCCTTCCTACTCCTGGTAAGCTGTCTTTCCCACGTGACTGGACGTGGTTGGCTGCCATCGAATTTCTTCGGTGTGCATCAAATGTAACAGAACTGAAACCATTTCCACAACACAGGATGAGGTAGCTAAGCTCATATTTACAACTGCATTAGCTTGTTGGGGCCCTATCTCGGCTCTTGTTCCTAAATCAGAAGATTTATGATGAAGGTTCAATTTCCGTTTTTCTACTTTAATATACACTTGGTTTTTCAAAAAGAAATTTAATTCAAGTATGCCCTCATAGCAATAACAGCTGGCATTTACAACCTGTACATTTACTACATAACTATTGTGGTTTAACTTGATAGTTACAGATTTTTCTCACAAATTTGAAATTCTTCCTCCTCATAGACCCGCAACTTCGTAATTAGGTTTAGAAATATTTCTAGTTACCAAAATTTCTTGCAACATTACTGAAACTTGAGCTCCGGTATTGACTAAAAACCTGTATTGTTTTCCCTTGTGGTTTGCAAGAATTGTAAGCTCTTCTACACTAGAGTCTTCACTGTCAGCGAAAGTTACAGGGACACATTTTATTTGTACTGGGGGTTGTGGCTTTGCTCAATCCCTTGATTGTTTGGAGGAGGTTTCTTCCCTTCAAACCTTTTCTTACAAAATTTGGATATATGTCCCTTGCCCTGACAATGGAAACAAACTAACTTGTTTATTGCACAAGTCTTAGCTAAATGACTGTATCTCCTACATTTGTGACATTTAACCTCAGCGTATTTCATAAAAACACGTTTATCAGTTCATCTGTCTTCAACTGGTCGATGGTCCATTTCTACTATGTTCACTGCATCTTGGAATGATTTAGGTTTTGAAAGCCGTGTCAGTCTACCTAATTCCCCAGACATGCCAATTAGAAAAGCATCTAAAGCTCTCTGTTCCGCCTCAAACTTTATTGCAACATTGCCCTCTTCACTCTCCCCTAAATCATACATATTGACGTTGATTTTTATTATTCTATCCGTAAATTGCTCTATAGTTTCATCCGAACGTAACTTGCTTCGGGTCAGCTGTTCTCGGTAATACCTGGTAGTATTCTTCCTCTTGAAGCGCTTTACCAGCTCTTGTTTCAGGGCTTCATAAATCGTAGCTAGTCTTACATTCACTATACGACAAGGTAAAATCCTGTGCTCCCCCCGAAACCCATAATTTGGCTAATGCTAATTATTCATTATCAGTCCACCCACATAGTTCTGCTGACTGCTCGAACTTTGGTAAAAAGGTGCTCACACTATCCTCTGCCCTGCCTTGAAATACTGGTATACTAGGAATAGGATACATGGTGGCTGTTATTGATTCATTTCCCTGACTCTTACGAGCAGCATGGTTTATACGATCTTGCCTTCAAGTTTCGTTTTCTACTTTTAAATCACAAATTTGTGTCATTAAAGGATCTATGGCTGTTTGTAAGTCGACATGTCATCCTTATAATCTTATTGGGGAAGGGGGAAGGGGGAAGGGTAGCCATGATAACAATTTTGCAATAGAATATTTTAAATTTTGGAATTGCCAGAATATAAAAATGAAATTTCATTATTTTAAATACATCCTAAAATAATAATTGAACACACAAAATAGGCTATACCATATCAAAGTGGTACAATTCTCTACCTCGGTGTTACTATTGTTGTTGCTATTGTGGTGGATGACGTTTGTGAATGACATTTGTGACATTACTAGTGTCATCTGTTCATTCATGCTGGTTGAGATTGCCAACTTATCTTCTTTCTTGATAGCAGCTGATATACACACGCACTTCATCACTCCGCGCGTTCACCGCATTCACCACTCCGTTCGTGGCTTGCAGTACAAAGTTGTATCAGCTCATATCATCTTTCTTCCACACCTAGCATAATCAAGCTAGCAGCATGCGTAATGGAACTTCTAATCAGCTAACCTTGACATCAGTTTTATAATATTTTACATATGTCCCAACATGTTATCATTCACACATCACTTAATCCCTTTTGATATCACTTTATTACTCAATCTTCACTTTGGACATACTTTACAAAGTCCCGACCCTCACTTCTGACAACACTTTAGGAAGTCCCCAGTTTTATTTGGGTGCCCGGTAGCCAACCCTAACTACAACACTACCACGCCACCGTAGAGACTTATATGGTTGGGATGGACCCTAGCGGTAGGGGTTGGAATGGGTGGTTCGTGGGCAGTGAGACTTGAGAGTTGGTCCAATAATATTTATTTATTAACCAATTCAGATGACTAAACTACTTCATAGGTAACCGGGTAGATCTCCCGTGACGAGGAAGCAGGAACGATAGCGGGCTTCCCAAACCTTCCTCTAGACCCGCAATCGACCCTCGGGAGGAAACCACAAGGTCACATTTTTCTTCTGTTGTTTAGTCAGTCATTACTAGATGGTGACCCCCATGTACTCCTCATGGCTCCAAACACTAAACAAGGTTATTCTATCACCTAAACTTTCTGATCTCGATATTCCACCAGCCAGGAAGTTCCATCAGTCGCACCGTGCTCACTCGTCAACAGGATGCAATCTATATGAGCTATATGCTATTCTCAGCAGGATGGCAACCCAACACTCTCGACTTCCAAGGAAATGTACAAGCGTGGGTTAACCTCTTACCAGAATAAGCCATTAAGTAATTATGCTCTTGCAATAAATACAATATTAGTCATGTTCAGGTATTTATATCTGTGATCTTATTATCATAATGGAGTGTAAGCCACTAGTATCATTAGCTAGTGGAATAGTCTCTAAAATTAAATTATAACAGCACAAAGTTTTTACTTGCAATATTTCTTCAGCTAGTTTGTCGCTCAAAATAAGATAAGTAACATTATCTACGGAGAAAAGTTTGGTAATTTTTTCAAAAACCAGGAAGGTTTAAATTAAAATGTTGTAGAGTGAATGTTTTCTGTATGTTGATCACATAAAATATAAAGCTATGGGTTATTTTACTTACATTACAAAAAAAGAAAATACACAAATTCTAACATAATTTTTTTATTTTAACATTGATATACAAACAAAATTAAAACAAATAATTTTTTTTAATGTCAATATTTGATTTGATAAGGAGCAATAGACCTAATTTATAAAATGATATCTTCTTTAGTTTTATCCCCTTCTCCTTATTTAATATTAGCCTTAGTCTTTTATGATGACATGTTTCGATATTATATAAAGTTGTTACACAACATCCAGATATTGCTTATAGTAAATATGATATTCTTTTAAATACATATTATAGGAGAGTTTGTGAAAATTTTAGTTATTAAATGTAAAATGATAATATGTATTTAAAAGAATATCATATTTATCATAAATAAGACTTGGAGGTGGTGTAACAACTATATAAAACACCAAAACATGTCGACATAGAAGACTAAGGCTAAAATTAGGTTAAAATTAAATAAAGAGAAGGGACTTAAAAATACAAGTAAGGCCAATATAATTGTATGTAATATTAATTTGTTTTCAACTCTAAAAACAAAATAATTTATAGTGAATATACAATAGATACATTGTGGAATTAAAGGTGGCAGAATAAGATTAATAAACTATTCAAGTAAATACTCCGGTAAATTCTATTTATTAATTTGTGTGACAAAACACAGAAAATTAAAAGTTACATCTGCCCAAAAAATTAAAAGTTACATCTGCCCAAAGGGGGGAAGGGGGGGGGGGAGGAAACCGCTAAAGCTTTTTATTTTTAAATTTTGTTTGGCCATTAGTATTATAACAAATAGAAGAGCCCATAGCACTTGGGAAGGGACTTAGCTACAGATATTTGCCCGCATATTATTCAACTCAATGACTTAAATGTAGCCAAACAGGAAAAGTCACATATTTAACATGGTCAGGATCTCTATATTCACCCAAAGAGATTCAAGAGAAGGTGAAATTAAGAAAGATGTTCCTGTTGGAATGGACTGATTCTATTGTTTTAATGTGACTACAATTTTGGTTTCATCTAGATTCGGAATAGTTACTATTTTATAAATAATTCTTATGTACTAAAACCAAAAGAAACTAAATAAATTAAATATAAAAACACAACAATGAAGACTTGAAGACCAAACCTGTTTTTCAGTAGTAGCACACTACAAGTTAACTTAATCAAGACTTAAATGTGATCAGTTAAATACGGAGAGTAGTTAGTGACATCGAAGTTACCATTGTTACACATTTCTCAGTAGATGAAACCTTTGCATGCAACAATTAAATTTACCAGTATAAATATATTATCAAGAATGGGGCTTTTACTCTTTGTTGTGACACCTGTATGTAAGTTAATTTAGTGAGTACAATATGCAACATGAATAGTGCATTATTCCTTACAAATTACAAAACTGAAGAAAACAATATTTAAAAATTGGTTTCATTACACATGAAATACTACAAGATTTAGTTGCGTTGAGTTTTTTTTTTAAAAAGGACTAGATAATGCCAACATACCATCTAATTTTGTCAGAAGGATCTTATATGACAACCTAGCAGAGTTACTAGATTTACTTTTGCTTATTCTTACAGCAAGTCATGTGATCAATAGCTGTTAGTTTAGATAGATATTATCAATACCTATAAAATAAGACTAATAAAATAGGGAAATCTTATCAATTTTGAATGCAAACAAATATGTTAATATTTTCTAAAAATCCTTTTCTATGAAAATTAGAGTTTATGTCTGCATAATGATGTGATGTGATAATACATTTCTTCAAAATAAATGCAATGATGTAGTTGGGCTATGATTTTGAGCAAACTCATTTTTCATCTCGTCTTTAGTACCCATTTGGACTATACTCATAAATGTATTATTCTACAGGATGATTAACTCAGGACTGAACACTTATTTTGTATATAATATAAGATATTTAGAATATAATATGAGCATGAAACACGAACGGGACGGTTCTTTATCGCATAACGAAGCAGTCGGCATGTATTACTTAGAAAAACATGTCTCCTCGCTTGCCAGATGGGCGCCACAATGACGCACCATATCTCTAGAAATTAGGGGGGAAGCGTGTCTAATCAGACAGTGTGAGTAGGCAGAAGAAAAATTGTGGTGTACTTAAATGAAGAGCAAGTGTTCATTGTGCGTTAGTACCGGGTGACCGGTTCCTTCAAACAATGTCCGAGGGGGTAGCTGAATGAGTAAATTTGGTGGGCATACACCCCCAACTAGAGCCACCATTTTGAACTTGGCAAAGAACCTCGAGAGAACAGGTAAACTTGGTGGAACTGCACACAGGCGGACAGCCCAAGATGACGGAGGACAACATACAGGATGTGAAGCAGCAGTTATTGGCATCTCCAAGAAAATATCTTTGGAGGTTATCCCAAGAGACTAGACGATCGTATTTGACCTGTCAAAGAGCAGCCAAACAGGCAAAGATTAAGCCGTATCATGGCTGTACACAAGCTACAGCCACCTGATTTGTCAAAGCAACTGGCTTATTGTCAATGGTTTTCCCAATTTTTTGCCGAAAACCCTGCCCTTTTGGGCATAACATGGTTTACTGATGAACCATAGTTCCATTTGTCCGGTTATGTAAACTCACAAAATACATGGGTGTGGGCCACTGACAATCCACACGTTAGCCATGAAGAGACATTGCATCCAGTGAAAATTGGTGTCTGGTGTGCGTGTCTCGTTGCCGTATCATTGGGCCAATCTTTTTTGAAGACATGGTGAATAGTGACCAATATTTGGAAATCTTTAATTATTATTATTAGCACCGCATCTTACTAACCGTTCGGGTTATACACACTTATGCTAATGTGTAATGGTAGGGTGATTGTGAGATGAAATTAAGGACCTACAGTTTAACGTGGAATCCGAACCACGGTGGAGGCCTGGCATTCCCCACATTGACAATATGTATTGTCAGAGGTGAAGGAAGGGTTTGGTAATCAGATAAATCTTTGCCGGGACCAAGGATTGAACCCCGGCCGCCAGCACAGAAGTCTGACACCTTACCCCTAGACCGCCAGGTCACCGAATTCTTTAATGAATTTGTTAATCAGTTAGATGCTCAGGAACTTGCAGATGGCTACTTCCCACAGGGTGCAACTTGTAACACCTCCAAGAGGAGCATGGCAGAAATCCGCAGTTTTTTCCAAGACAGGATTATTTTCAAAAACCTGTGGCCACCTAGGTCTCCCGACATAACGCCCTCAGATTTATTTCTATGGAGACTTTTAAATGGCAGTCTTTATGCCAACAAGCCAAGGTCGATTGAGGAATTGAACGACAACATTAGATGTGAAATTTATACCATCAATGTCGCTAGGCTACATCGCACATTCACCAATATGGAGCGTCGGGTGAATATGTGTCTGGACGCTGGCGGTGGGCACTTCTAGCATCTTTTATGAGACATTCTTATTTGCCATGGGCCAGGGTATGTTTTACAATTCACACTATTCAAATGTGACTTTCCAATCATGAGTTAATTAATAAAATAAGTGTTCAGTCCCGAGTGAATCGCCCTGAAGAATAAGGATGAGGAAGGTAGAACTTTAAAGAAAATGTTTCCTCATGTGAGAGGCAAACTATTTAGGAAAATCCAACTCATACTCAGGGATTCGATCTCCCAGTCACCGATAGTCCAATTTGAACACGAGAGTGATGTGTTGGAGTTAGAAAGATATGACTACTGCATTTAATCTTCACGGGGTTGGATTCAAAGATGTGAAATATATTTAAAAATTGTTGATAAAAGATTAATTTTTTTAAGTAATACATCCAAGAAAGATTTTATTAATGTATTTTTTTAAAGTGAAGGGTTAAAGGAGAGGCATTTCCATAAAGAGTAGATGAGAAAATTACAGTTATGAAACCAATATGATAAATCTGTTCTAGTGTCCCTGGCCTAGATTCAAACTAGATATTTTTTTATCGCCTTGTCTTATTACCTGGTTGGGTTGTACACTTGTGTACTAATTGCGCTAATGGTTTAAGGAATTAGAAATGTTATATTTAGAGAAAGTGTATCAACATTTGCATGAAGTTAGTGGAAAACCATTTGGTAAAAACCACCCTCAGTGCATTCGACCAGCATTCAAATCTTGATCTCCCTGTTGTGGGCAGTCTAGTCTACCGCGAGAGTAGTGTGTTAGACCATGCGGCCACTGTAGTTCTTCTTTTGAAAGGTGACAATTTGGAGTGTAAGTCTAACATCTTATATGTTGGGGCTACAAATGTGAGTCACAAAATATTAACAGAAAGATTTCTGAGTTTAAAAGAATTTATTAGCGGCAATTATATATATGAAACTGTGTACTTTTTCTTTAAGTCTTTGGCTAGGACTTGAGATGGATTCACGTGCAGTTGTTTGTACATATATGGGTTTGATAAAAGGTATAATTTATTTAATAAAGAAATACTCATATTAGAGGTCAGTGTTTGAATCTTGGCTGGATAAACTGGGAGGATTTTACTAAATTATTCTTCACCTTCCCTTCACGGTAATATGTTCACATTTATTCCCTAGTCAATTAGTTAAAATATGCAGCTAATCCAGGTGGCTAATTAACACAGTACTCAAAAAGGTTTAAATGTCAATTATGGAAAAGAATGATACTACATACATACATGTAAAGAGTAAGTTGTGTAACATAAATGTCCAGTGATTTTCATGAATTGATAAAAAAAAATTATACTATGTAACACATATATACAGGGTATATAGTAATTGGCGGATATATATAGTAGTCCATGATTTGGTGGGTAAATTAAGGTGGAAAACACCTTTGCAAAAAAAAAAATATTGTTCCCATATCTTTTTGAGGAAAATGACATTAAAGTTAGAAAGCAGTGATGTGGCAAAAAACTGTGCCTGAAACGTCATAGTCATCAGTGATTAGACATAGACAGAAATGTGAGGTTAGTATTGTGTAAGTTACAATGATCTACACACATGCGCACATAGAATACGGAGATACAGCAACGGGTATGAGAGTTTCTGACAGTCGAGCCAGAATTGTGGCACAGCTGTACGCTGATTGCTTGCCCAGAAGACGTTAGTGTTTGGGCCCAGCATTGTTGCGGATGCGACTGTGAGCTCCTATTTAATACCAGATAGTTTGTATTCCCCCGATACTGCCTGTTCCTCGACACAGTCTTATTGGGGATGCTAGAGGTTGTAACTTTAAAATTGCAGTTGGTCGGGTGTGGGGGGCTGGTGGAATGGCCACTAAGGTCACTAGACCTCAAACCATTAGATTTTATCTTGTGGGATCACCCCAAAGTTCTGATGCACCTACCTGATAAACCACTGTAGTCTTCCTACAACATTGTGACACGAATTCAGGTGACTGTTAAGACAGTTGACGTCAACATGTTTCACTGCGTGCACACTGAATATATACACCATTTGGAGCAATTCACAGCCATGTGAGGATAACCTTACAACATCTACTTTGAACTAACTTAATATACATTTGATGAAGTTTCAGGCATGGTGTTGCCCCATCACCCCTCTCTAACTTTAATGTCATTTTTCTCCAAATGTAAAGGAAGAACAGATTTTTTGCAAAGAGTATTTTCGTCTTATATCTACCCACCTAATCATGTGGTAGGTACTGTCTATATCCACAAATTACTACTCCTCATATATATATATATATATTTTTTTTTCAAAACTTATTTTATATAGACATACCCCACAAAATAGGTTCCAGACAATTACTGTAGCTTGAAAATTGTCGCAATTCAAAGCAATTAATTTGTTTCACCTATCAATGCATGTATTGAACTGCAATCATCATATATGGAGGTAAATATCATAAATAGTACATTTTTAACCAAAATAAACACTGCAGGTCTTATATTTAGAAAAAGAAGTAACCATGCAAATCATGGTGGACAATGATTCAAACGTTAATGTCATGTCGCTAAGGTGTTGTATCTGTGAAGCAAGCACCTCACGTCCTGGGCATGCTGGCAATTGAAAAGTGTCATAGGTGTGAAGGGTCAAAGTGTTGTTTGTCGGGGTATGCACGTATACAGAAGTGAAATGATTGTATCTAGAGAAAGATCTGCTTTAGGTTTGCCAGTCAAAGAATCAAATTACTATTATTTTTGTGCTCAAAGGATTTTACAAAGGTTTTTGGGTTAATTAGTGATAACATTTGGAGTTCATTGTTACCATACCTTACTGACACATTAATACATTTAAATCAAGTCAGTGGAGATGAAATAAGAATGTGTTAACTTTGTGCAACAAACTATTTGTTAAACTATACAAAACAAGTATCTGGAAGCATATCAAAGGTTAATCAAACGTAAACTTTAGAGTGCGGTGTTAGGTATTATTGATGTTCAAGTCTTATATACGATAAGATAATATTCCATCTCACACAAAGTTTTTACATATAAGACCTAAAAATTTTCACAAACTCTCTTATAATATGTACTTAACAGAATATATCATAAATAGGACACGGAAACATGTCGGCATAGAAGACTAAACTACAATCAAATAAGGAGACGGAAATAAAAATAAAGGAGCTATAATTTTGTAATTTATTACTCTTTACCAAATCAAATATGAACATTATTAATAATAAATATGTGTTTAACATTCAAACATTTTTGGTTGTGCTTATTTATTTGTGAACATAGCCCAATGTAATGAGTAACATGGCAGATGACTCATGAGAAAACAGGACTTCTCTAGCTAACTTTTATACACTACAGCTATTATAAATATGGATTCTAAGATTATTTTTAAAAATTAAATGAATAATTTAAGCATAATTTAATTACTTATTTTGACTGTGTTTAAAAAAAAATGTGTTTGACACATTGAGTTAAATACTAAACCAGTTAATATTGTATTTAGTTATAAAGCAATCAAATATGTGTTATAGTTTCATATGGATGAAGTAGTCGCAGGTGTCGGTTATAGTTTGACTTCACTTTGCTTTTATAGGAGCAGAATGGACAGAGAAATTTAGGCTCTCGCCCACACTCATAATTCAAGTGAAAAGTGAGAGCACATTTCCTCTTATATGAGCGGTTACACCAGTGGCATCTCAGAGATGTGCAAGCATCTGGTCGGATATCGCTCAATATTTGTAACTGTTCAATGGGGCCAATTTTAATTGGCCAGCCAAATTTTGTTTGAAAATCTGAAAAAAAAAGTATAACTCAATTAGATTGATAATTATTTTTGAGGATGAACAAAAATAATTGTTATATGTGTCTTTCATTAACTCAATCTTTCAATCCAACAAGTAAAGTAACCCAAAGTAACATAGGTCACACTTGTAAAGTTGGTATCTGGACCTTACATTGGGAAGGGCGGGGCCTCATTAATTATTTTGTAAATTAAATTGAATTAAAAGTAAAAAAATTGAAACTTAAGGTTAAACTTTTTTTTATTGAAAAATTATTCTATTTTCGGATCCAAAATCTATTGGTGAAAGATACCAATTTTTGATTGATTCTTAAAATAAGTTTTTAGTAAATAAAAAGTCTCTTTCATTAGAAATGTACTAAACCGATTAATGATTGTGTGTAGAACGGTTCGATTATTTTTTAAACACGATGTTTTTTTCAAATTAATCCTACTGTTAAATCAAAAGTAATATTTCTTGGGAAAGTTGGTTTTGATAAGATAACATTTGTTTTTGCATTTATAGTGTTTAATGAATTCAACAGCGAACATATTAGCCCAATTTGTTCATGTGTATATATAATATAATATAATATAATATAATATAATATAATATAATATAAAGAAAATTAATGTATGGAAAGAAATTTCAGATAAGGTTAAATTTTTTAATTCGTTATTAACATTATTGTGTCTTGTAATGAATGTTACAGGAACAGTACCAAAGTGAACCTATTTGTGGCTTATTACAGAGACTACAGCCATCATTACACAAGATATATACCTAATAATTGACATAATATTTAAGGAAGTTATGCAAACATACACTAATCAAATAAACCAAATATAACTTGACATATAACACAATAATCCCATGTATAGAATCAGAGGAGGGGGTGGGTTGAAGAAAATCCTCAGACCCAAATAGACAATTGATAAAAAAAAACATATGAGATTGGCCAAAATGTTGCACTTTCTCAAATTTTTAACAATGTGGCTTAATGCGCCATTGTCCTACCACTGAACTAACCAGGATTGACACCGTGCTAAGAGTCATTCTTCGCTCATAGTTTAAGGTTGAGTCTGTGATGGCTGAGCAGAATCGTCAGCTTTACATGAGCGATCAATAGTATTGCAAGATATCAGATACCACAACTCTATGTGACTTGAGAGGGCTGTTACGCTGCCAAGTATACAATACAAGATTTTAATTAAAGCGAAAGTGCAATGAATGTCAACAGACAGGCTGCAAATCATTGTAATCAAGGAGTGTCCGTATGGAAGGGACCACCAATGTGTAGTTCAGTTGAGCCAGATATATTTTAAGGAAGTGAATCAGTGATTGCTTGAAGAGATAATGAAAAACTATAATTTATAAAACCCTTTTTTTTTAGCTATTAAATAGTTTAAATCTGGTCTATCAAGCTATAGTCAAGCATGAACACTACTAAGAAAAAACTTATAAATATATTGAACCTCGTTTTAGCAGCACAGTCAAAAAATAATGATAAATGTGGTATCACTATGGATCAACATCAAACTATCAAGAATAAAAATTAAAAAGATATAAAAATAACCAATTAATTGGGGAACGCAAACTAGAATTATCTTAATTCCTAAAAAGGATAGGTTAAAAATTGTTTTAAGTATTTAGTTTGGCAATCACATAGTGTTTTGCAGTGTCATCAAGTTAAAATTAACTCTGGCACAATCTCAACAAAACAATATTACAATTACAAATTACACCTAAACAATTTTACTGTATTACGAAAATAACAGCGAGTTATTGTATTTAAATAGAAGTAATATTCAGCATCAGCTTTGTGTTAAATAGACAACTCTATTTAATCAATCTTGAAATGCTATCAATTAGAATGAGAGAAGTTAGATTAAATAACAGAAATGGGGAGATAATGAATATGTAATACCTACTAGGTATTGTACCATGATTATATGGGATAATAATTGTTAGGTTTTATATTTGAGAATGAAATGAAGCAAAAGTATGATGAATAAATAAAGAATATACATTCATCCAAGCTGACTATTTATATAATTTTAATTATAATTTCCAGTGCAAGTATAAGTATTGCTATATAAAACTAATTTTTGGCATGACTATCAATAGATTAAATATGTATGAAAATG
This sequence comes from Timema shepardi, assembly GCA_902151425.1. NCBI lineage: Eukaryota > Metazoa > Arthropoda > Insecta > Phasmatodea > Timematidae > Timema > Timema shepardi. Next base: position 83,654 of record CABFVX010000479.1, on the reverse strand, counting down.
TTTTGTTTCCATATAATGGATATGTTTTTGTTCATATATATGATATATGTTTTGGACTCTTATTATGTGAATATACTTTTATTATGTGCCAGATGAATGAAGTTAGACTTAAGATATTTTTTAAATTCTGTTTTTCTTGAGTTAAGATTATCGCTACCTCAAAATTATTAAGTATGATAAACTTTTAAATCATCAAATATGTTTATGCCCAAAGCAGGTTTTATTGCAACCTTTTATAAATAATATATAATGTTGGATTAAATAGCCAAGTTACAATTGTTGTTAATTATGGTTATGGCCACATTTAAATACGAGGGTCATCCAGAAAGTAAGGTTACAACATTTAATTAGGATCGAAAAATGCTTGTATTTAATAGAAATTCACAGGATACTTCACAAATATATTAAACTATTTTTCAACGTAATCACCGTCGATATCAAGACATTTCTGGAGTCAGGGCACTAGCTTTTGTATTCCAGTGTCATAGACCTCCGCCGCCAACTCTTTCAGCCACTTCTTCACAGCTTCCTCGACCTCCTGATTGTTGGAAAAACGTTTCCCACCCAAAAACTCCTTTAGTTTAGTGAAAAGGTGATAGTCCAAAGGCGCCAAGTTGGGTGAATAGGGTGGGTGGGTGGGTGACAATATCCCATCCAAACGATGTCAGCAGCTCCTGTGAAACTCACGCGGTGTGGGGCCTGGCGTTGTCACGCAGGAGGCTGACTCCCCGGGTCATAATTCCCCTTCTGCGGTTCTGAATGGCTCTTTTGAGTTTTTTTTAGGATATTGCAGTAAGCCTCTGCATTAATGGCAGTCCCTTTAGGCATAAAATCCACCAAAAGGACCCACTTACAGTCCCAAAAAACAGATGCCATGACTTTTCCGGCTGAATGGGTTGTCTTGAACTTTTTGATGGCTGGAGAAGATGAATGAAGCCACTGAAGTGATTGTCTTTTGGATTCTGGGGTGTAGTGACACATCCACGTCTCATCCCCTGTCACAATAGAGTCCAGAAAAGTTTCTCCCTCCTGTACAAAACAATCCAAAAATTCACGCGCGGCGGTAACGCGATTTTGACGGTGCTCCGGTGTGAGCATTCTGGGCACCCATATCGACCGCAACCTCTTGTAACTAAGTTCTTCCAACACAATATCACAAAGGAAACTTCAAGAAATGTCAGGAAAATTTTCGTGAAGGTCGTCAAGCGTCACACAGTGGTCATTTTGCACTTGTTCTTCAATTTTTCGCACAAGTTCGTCAGAAATCATTGATGGTCTCCCACTCTTTGCCTCGTTGTGAGTATCAGTACAGCCTTCTTTGAACAACCTATACCCACTTCGTGACATGTTGTCGACTCATCACATCACTACCATAAACTTCCACGAGCTTCCGATGGATATTCGCGGCGGTATTGTTCTGCAAAGTCAAAAAACGGATGACCGCGCGGATCTCGCATGGACATGAGGTGGCGGGAGCACGCGACGACCTCTCCATCGGAAGAATTTACTGTGACTGAAAAAAATTCCCGACAAACACGTGGGACCAAACAAACTAACCGTTAATATCCCCCTACACGTCAGATGCGCCAAATTTGAAAAAAAAAAAATCCCCCGGCCTCAGGAGCCCTTGTAACCTTACTTTCTGGATGACCCTCGTATAATATTCTTTAAATCAAAAAATTACACCTGGACACGAGTATCAAACCCAGGACCTTTATCTTGGAATCTCGTGTCCAGGTGTAATTTTTCAATCTAAAGAATAAAATATTATATAGCCTAGTTATCAGAAAATAATTATTTTTAAAACTGTATGAAATGTTTAAAGTTTTAAAGTCCTCTAAATAACTTATACTATGAAGACTATGGAAGAACTTGTATTGTAAGTAACTATTAACATTTAAGAAACCAATTACTTGAATAAGTGGACACTCAGTCTAAGTACTAAGCTTATATAGTATGGTTTGCAAGTGATAAGGAGGTCAGGGTTCAAATTTCGGCAATGCGTAGTTAGGCTGTGTTTTCCTAAATAGTTTCTAACTATCACTAAAATCAAATTAGAATACCTTTTTTCTAAATTATTCTTTATTACTCCTCCTATTCTATGAGTGTAGTTAACCTACATGTATATAAGATTGATGCATTCCATGGCATGGGGTTAAAAAAAATTGGTCAATTAATTTAGTGATAAATTATCTTTGTATGAAACTAATAACAAAATTGATTTGAAAAAAAAAAAAGTAATTGTTCTGTTATGACGTAGCATGCGGTAGTTTCTTTATGGTGGTGAAAGTATAGCATTTTTCTTTCTTTAAGTCTTAGCCAAATTAGTCTATTAAATATGAGGAAATATGGTCACGTGATTGAGGGTCAAATATAAACCTAGCACATGTGTTTTGGAGTCTTTCTGCAAGACTATCTGTCAATTTGCACTCCATCACAATATTATAAAATGTGGCAGAATAAGGGATTGGATAAGAGTGCATTTATTAATCAATGGTATTTATTTTTTCAGCCTCTTAGGTGAGTGTAATGGAAAACAAATTCTTATTACATTTTTTTTTAGTATTGATAGTATATGTGAGGTTCTAATTTATATACAAACATGGTACAATAATGAAATAAGATTAAAATTTAAATGCATCTTGTAGTGAAGTGAGATTCAGTGAAGAGAGTAATCTTTTTGACACTTTAATGGTAAGACTGAGCTTTTTAGAATTGGCAATAAGACCTATTTGTAGGGATCAATCACTAATGTGTCACACTTAAGTTAGCATTCAGATTATCTCAACACTATCAATTTGATACAGTAAAGATGATAAATTCAGTTTGAAATCATCAGCATATTAAAAATCTTATGGTATCAGAATTGAGTACATGTATTAATGTTGATTTTGTTATTTTCATAAGAGTATACATTAATATTGTTTGTTCAACGATACCTTATGGTATAATTGATCTGATGGTAAACCCCAATCTCTATGAATGCTGAATGATAACATGTTTAATGGATTTTGACATTATTCAAATAGAATGTTTCATATGTTACAATGAAATTTAATCTAACTTTAATATAGAGTCAAAAGCAAAGACTTTTATGTTACTTGAGTGATATTGAAAAAGTGCCTTTAAAAAGAAAGCATTCTCAGCTCGAGTGTAATCTTTAATAAAAATTGAAACTAACTCGAATCTTAAAAGTTCAAACAAAGTAGAGAGATTTAAAAAATAAACAAATATTGTAGCAATAAAAACAGATTAGCATGTTTAACTTTCATTTTAACAATAAAGAACTAAGAGAAAGTATCCAGCTCTAGTTGTATAAATTACATTAAGGCACCCAAATAAATAGAAATGTTTAGTTTTAAGACATTTTTCTAACAAAATAATTATATTACCTTTGAAACAATGCTTATACAATGAAGTATGTATTTTGACATATAATAATTAGTTTAGTATTTGTTCCAGTGAAAATAAATTATTTATCTTATGTTTTTACATTATTTGAGATAAATTAAATCTACACAGCAGTTAAACACTGACCAAGGCCAAAGTAGAAACTCCACAAAACAAATGTAGGCCAATGTGTTACACTGCCTTTACACTCTTCCTCAAAACAAACATGGGTACATTTTCAATAAATTCTGCCTTCTTCATCCCTACCCTGCTAGTGTAAATATAATAATAGTTCAGACTAGTAGTAAGACGTTATGCACTAAAAAAACTATATAATTATTTATGTTGATTCTCCTTTAGCTGTTAATCTGTATTGAAAATTGATTGAAATTATTTTTTTAATTCTTAGGATATTCTTGTAATGACCACATTTTTATGATAAATGTTTAAATTTAAGGATATTTAGAACAGGTATGCACTCTGGTGTTAAAATTCACAAAATTATTTGTGTGTGCATTTCAACTATATTATTTGTGCACAAATAAAATAACAGATTAAGAGAAAGTAGTAAATCACAAAGTTTTTTGTTAAAACATGCTGACAATCATATGCTTAGACTTATATAAAATGTTAAAAAATCCTAAATAAAATAACAGATTAAAGAGAAAGTAGTAAATCACAAAGATTTTTGTTAGAACATGCTGACAATCATATGCTTAGACTTATATAAAATGTTAAAAAATCCTTACTGTTAGGGTGGATATTCTCAAAACATGTGAACATCTTTATAGGCCCTACTGTAGCTTGTTTAGCTGATGGCGATGTTTAGCATAAATGTGACTATGAATATTTCGTTTGTATTTTGATCGTATTGAACAAAATGGGCAAGAAAATTGAGGTTCCTTATCACATTCATATTTCTCATGTCTCCGCATAACGTCTCTACGACAATATTCCTTGCCACAGCGAGGACAGCTGAACCTCTGGCGATCTCCCCCTTCTTGACCACTTGATATTAAGAAATTTTCCACATTTTCATTTCCTATCAGCCATTCTCCATCATTTACTAATGGGTAATTAGAGGTATTGATGCCTGCAAAAAGAGACACAATATCAGTTTTTTGATCAAAACCTACAGATACTTCTAAACATAGCTAATATTAACTATTAAATTAATGTTCAACAATGTACAATAAGATATATTGATTCATTTGTGTGTGTGGTATCTCTTAGGATTAAAACAGAACAATAAAAATTGTGGTATTGTTTAAATAAATAAGAAATATAACAAACATCAAATAAAAACAGATATGTTTTAATATCCAACAGTATTGGTTTACAATGAAAATAATTGTTGTATAATACTTAGTATTACAATTTTAGCTTTTAAGTATGAATGAGAACCAAATTATTTAAAGTTAAAAATACCCTGGTTCTAGTGTCGCAATCCAAATGCTACTTTTATAAAATATACATTTTCAGGATTTTGAGCATGCCCAAGCATATGGGCCACAGGAAAATTATGAGTATAAAACCTTTTTGGTTCTAAGGAAGTATGACTATATCGAGTATTTGTTTGTAGTATTGATAAACTTAAGATATAAGTTATAAGTGTGCTGCTGCATTGTATTGACAAACATAAAGTAATTCGTCCAACTTAATGGCTTGAAATCATATACACATTTTAGTTTTCATGGGAGTAGATTTAACAACTCCCTTTACAAACAAAGGAAAAATGACACCAAATAGATGTTCCTACTAAATTAAACAATGTAAGCCTTTTCCCTCTATCCTCCTTACAAATCCCTATATTAAATCCTTAACATATTTATTAGGATAAAATTTGAAGTGACACAAACATCATAAATTATGTTTATATTACTATCAAAATAGTATTTACAAACCTATTGATTTATTGTAGGATATTTGGATAGAATATTAACTATATAATTCATCATGAAAATATTGTTAAATGAATAGCAATAAAGTTTTACATACTTAATCAAAACAATCAACATGAAAGTAAAAGGCAAATTTGGTGATAAGATTAGTTTCAAGGAAATACCAACAAATATGAGGTAGTTTCTTTGAAAAAAGCAAAAAGCTTATATTAAAATGTGATATCTTATAACACACGAGGTAGTGTGTTTTAATTGCATTGGATTCAAACAGGAGAGGAAGAAAAGGAACTTTATATGAGATATTTTGAGAAGGTGTTCAACCCGAAAGATAAAAGGAATGAGAGTGAAAGAGATAAGGAAGAAATAGCAGAAGAGAAGGAAAGAGGTGGAGGATGCATTAAAGAGGATGAAACCAGTAAAAGCACCAGGTGTATACAAAATGATGGTGAAAACGATAAGAGCAGCAGGTGACGTAGGTACACAATGGTTATACAGTCTGGTGATAGTGGTCTGAAAGGAGAATAAAGTACCAGAAGAATGGAAAAAGGGATTTATAATACCAATTTTCAAGAAAGAAGACAGGGAAAAGTGTAAAAATTGTAGGGGGATAACGCTTATGTGCCAATGTACAAAAATATATGAGAATATACTGGAAAATAGAATAATAAAAAAGATGAAAGGAGGGTGGAAAGAGGAACAGAACAGATTTGGAGAACAGAGGTCTAAAATAGACTTGATCTTTGCCATGTGACAGCTGATGGAAAGAAGTTATAAACATGGGAAAGATTTGGTAATAATATTTATAGATGTGGAGAAGGCATATAATAGTGTGGATAGAAATAAAGTTTGTAAAGCGATGGAGGAAGCCAAAGTGTAAAGAGGAGTTGTAATGAGAGTGAAAAGCATGTATGAGGATAACAGGAGTAGTGTTAATCGAGATGGAGAGTGGGAGGACGCATTCAAGAACAAAGTGGCAGGAAATCTCAGGGAGGAAAGAATGAAAGTCATGATGTTTGGTGATGACCTGACAGTATGAAGGGGGAGAAGGAACTCAGGAACAACTACAAGTGAGTGTGGAATGAAATCTAGCACGGCAAAGTGTGAAGTGATGGTAATGACAATAAAGAGGATAAGGCCTAATAAAGCTATAAAGTTTGATGGAGTAGAGCTGAGAAAAGTGCAGAATGTTAAATACCACGGAAGCGTAATTGAGGTGAAAGGTGGAAGTAGGGAATATGTAATGAGAAGAGGAGAGGAGGGAGAGCTGTTCTAAAGGTGTGCACGGGATCTTATATGGAGAAGAGAAGTGCTCTTGAAGTGCATGCTTTGTACCCATTGTCACATATGCAGCCAAAACATAGGCATTTAATGTAATAGAGACTAGGAAAGTGGAAGTCATGAGAATGATGTTTGTGAGGAGTATGTTAGTTGTCACAAGGAGAAACAAGATTAGGAATAAAGTTATTTGGGAAAAATTGAGGATATAGGGAGTACATGAGATAGTAAAGGAACCAAGACTGAGATGATTTGGGCATGTAATTAGGATGGAAAAAGAGAGGATACCAAATAAATTGTTTGACTTAAATTAGTTAGGAAAAAGACCACAAGGGATGGGAGTAGCATATAACAGAAAGTGTTCAAATGAGAGGAGAAGAATGGAAGAAGTGAAAGGAGGAAGAATGCTGGAAGGATTGAGGAAAAGTGGTGGAAGGGTAGAGGAAGATGGAGGCATCTTACTAAACTGACCTAGCTAAAGGTTGGAAATAGTGGATGATGATGATGATGGATTCTAACAAAACTTAAAATACACTCAATCCAACTTTTTAATAGTACTGGCTCCAAAAGCCTAAATTTCCAATCAAAGAAAATGGATTGGAAGTCAAAGAATATAAAAGGTTGATAACGTTTTTCATGTTAAAAGATATCTTTCAAAAATAGGAAATATTAAAAATTGGCTTTATCAGTCAAATATTTTGATACCAACCCAGTGAATGCTTAAAAATTGTGGAATTTTGAAAATATGTGGGTTCTTTATTGGGATGTGAAATAAATTTTCAAATTAATTAAGTAGATTACACTTATTATGTTTCTTTTTCTTTATACATAGATTGAATTTAATTTTTTGCAAATTATAATAATAATAATAATTGTAATTAAGAACCACAAAGTTAAATCTTGAATTGGAATCTTATAGCACACACTAAGCATGAAAAGTTAACTTTCCCAAATTTAAATACTTATCTGAAAATTATTATTCTCCTTAACCTTGATTTTATTCACACGTAAGTTTTTATGTTGCTATAAAAGTATACATAATCCAAAAATGCTAAACATATTGTGCTGTATATTACTGATATTCCATTAAGGTTTAAAGGTGCATCAGCTACCTTCAGTTAAGTGGTAAATTAATTGTCTATTATCCAGGTGTTGAATTTGTATTAGATATAAGCTACATACTAGCTCTTTTTTTTATCATTTACAATTTTGAAAATATATGTATCTTCAAATTTCATCTACTCTTGAGGAGAGACGAGATTCGAGGATTTTCAGTTAAATTCTTACATTAACAAACACATTACTTTTAAACTAGCATTTGTCACCCAGGGTACGTTAAATTAAATTAATACATAAAATGTATATAATATTATATAATCACCAGAATTAATGTAGATGTAAATACTATGGATGTTAACATCTGTGAGATTTATGCTTTAAGTTATTAAGACTAAGTAGCACATAGCGTAAGAGCCTGTACAGGGACTATATTTCTATTGAATGGGCACCTCATTTGTTGATATGTAATAAAATAAATGTTTGTTTTATAATTAGATGTGTTATATTTCTTTTCTTGCTTTTATAAGTCTTTTCACAGAATAATTTAATCTCTATCACAATAAAAAACATGGATAAGTGAAGGCACTTGGCATAAGACTACAGAGCAGTGCTTCTTAAAGCTGGTTCTACATAATTATTTGAAAAGCATAATTATGTCTACACAATTGCACAAAAAGTTTTGGGGTTTTAGTTAATATTAATTAAAATTAATTTACAAGACATATTTGACTTTTTTTAGTTTTGTTTAGAGTTAATTTTAGTAAGGCGTGTTATAAATATAACTTAAGAAATATTTAATTTAATATAAAATTTAAAAGTTTTATAAATTGAGAAACTTGTTGTTTATGGATTAACCGCTGTAACAAGTAGTCAGATATAAGAACAATTTCTAAGAGTAATAGTCATAATTACAATATGAATACAATACATAAAGTTATAAATACGATATGGTAATTCATATAGTAATTTGACTATTAAAAATTAATATTATAAATTGTTCTGATAGTTGATTAATTGTTGCAACAGTTGATCACTAATAACAAGTTTTTTCATCTCTTTATAAAACTTAGAGATATTGTATTAAATTAGATATTTCTTATTTTTAAATAATATTTAATGATAAAAGAATATTTTTTTTTCAAGTATGCCCTTGACTAAGGTATTACTTGACTCATAACATCTGGAAAGACTTTTCATAACTCAGCTGTCACAAAATATAAGTGTTGTATCATAGGATTCTTCTTTGATAAACAGATTGAGAAATACTACATTTGAGTTTCTTGAATTTCAATGCAAAGCTATTGAAAAGGAAAAGCAACTGTAGCAATTAAGTAAAATATATAAAGAATCATATTATTGTAAAAATAAATTAAAGTAAATGGTTATCGTTAATACATATACACAAAGTTTTGAAAAAGTGCTTTTATAGTGAATATAACACAATATTGTATATAAAAATATGTAGTTGGTGATTAAATCATCTTTCTGTGAGACACAAATAACAAGTTTGTAAATCAATATTATTTTATAAATGTACTATAGTTAACATTATCCCAAAATTAACTATGGACAAAATCTATTGGTTAAGTGACTAAAAAACAAAATAGAAGAAAATAATGCGTAAAATTGGGATTAAATGCTTTAGTTGGAGAGTTGTGCATATGAGTAGGGTATCAGAAACCAGTGAAAATAAAAAGTTTTGTCAGCTAAAATGTATATCAAAGTTGTAAATATACAAAAAAACAAAAGTTTATAATAAAGTCAACCCTTGACTAGTAATTATGCCCTAATTAGAAAAAAAAAATCCTCGTATTTTAAAAGTAGATCCATTTATATGTGATATGCCTCTTAAAAAAGTATCAAATTTATAATAAATCGTCCTATCTCCTTAAAAAATGTACACATAGGCAGTAACACCAAAACTAGATTATCCTATCAAGGTAATACTGTGTATAGTCTCTTGAAGCAAAACTTTATTATTNGGGGGGGGGGGGGATGGAGCGAGAGTGAGCACAATGTGAGTTGGAGTTTTGGGGAGTTTATATCTATAAGAGTTTTGTCAACAACAAAAAATTCCATATAATCCTTTTTAGCGCTGTGTCTTACTACCTATTCAGGTTGTACACACATGTACTAATTATGCTAATGAGTTAGGGATGAGGAAGGTTAAATTTAGAATAAGTGTACTCACATTTTAAAACCATTTTGGAAATATCACCCTTAGTGCATCCGACCGGGATTCAAACCTCGATCTCCCTGTCATCTGCATTCTAGTCTTAACGAGAGAATGATGACTTAGACCATGCGGCCATTGGAACACGTTCTAATATGATTAATATAACTTGAATTAATCAACACAAATACTAAATCAAACTGTTAAGCCAACCTTTTGCTAAAATTGTGGACAATTTTAAATTAAAGGCCTTGGTTTTGAAAAATAAGATTTGAAATATGTGATTAAGAACTTAAAATAGTAAATAGTTTAATATAATTTGACCAAATAAAAATTACATTAAAGTGATAGGAGAAAAAAAAAAGTGTCTATTAAGCTGATTTCAGGTTAGCAGCATTATTTTCACAATTGTGTTCGGAAATAATGAAGGGTAGACATGAAAGTTAACAGAAGAGGGGAAAAGAAAATTTAAGAATATTTTTACTTTCCTTAGTCTAATACAAAGATAAATAACATATAATCTCTATGCAATGTTTAGTAAAATATTTGAGGGGTAATATAATTATGATCAAGAGTTCCATCACAATGGTTTTATAACACAACAAAATAAAAAATATAATATTGGGAATTCTTTATTGAACTCAACCCCAAAGCAGCTTCATGAGTTTTGAGTCTTTGATACAATTCTTGTTGCGAGATTAAAAATATTGTCGCTCAAAAGTAGATCTAATATTGGTCTTGCTCAAATTCTCAACCTGTAACCAAAATAAACTTAGTCCCAGAGCTGAAAAACTCTGTGTCAGAGTATTGCAATCGTTATATTGTTTTGAAAGTGTTATATCAATCTAGATAAATATTTAGAGTGAACTTTGAACAAGTGTAATAAAAATCATTGGAGTTGTTAAAAACAAATTTAAAACAATACACATGAGTGAAATGATAATATTTTCAAGTTAACATTTATTGATGCTATTATAAATAAATTATATTTGCTTGTGAATGAAAGTAAGGTTCACAAAGAGTTGCATACTTTGCAGTGCCAGTCGAGTTAAACACTTTATTATCATAGTCCTTTTGAAGAAGCAACATAATTTTAAGAGTCAAAACATTCACTTTTAATCTTTGGCAGGACTCTTTAGATTAGTATATGACTACTTTGAGATAATTTAGAAAAAGTTGATTGGTACTATTAAATTTACCCAATTTAGTATATTTTTGGGACATCTTGAACACTTAAATTTATTTCAATTATAAATTCCAGAACATTAAAAGTGTTGAAACAAAATATGTAAGCTGTATAGAGTTGAATATTTTTTAAATTTAACATTGTATACATACATACTGAATCCCCCCATTCCCTTATGGGGTAGGGAATAAATTGTAAATACAGCTAAAAAAACAACATCAGATTGTATCCATCCTTACTAACTTTTTCCACACTTTTCTATCCTTGCATACTCTCTTCGCTTCAACATACACCGAGTCATAACGCTCTTTTATTATTAAAACTCCTGATGTTTCTCTTTTTCACACATTCTACTACAACATTTAGCCACATATTATATGGCCTACACCTTCCTTTTGATCCACACACTCTACCTTCATATATTTGCTTCGTCACTCAATCCATACTCATCCTCCAAGCATGCACAAACCAATGTTAGACAGTTATTTCACATCGCCTTATTGGATCCCCTTTTAAACCGCACTCCTTCAACACCCATTCATTACTGAATCTGTCCATAAAAGTTTCTCCAAATACATTTATTAGATATCTCATTCGCACTGCTTTCAACTTGATCTTGTGTTTCTCCTGACAAACCCACGCTTCACATATATAAATATTTTTTGGCATTAACACACTTTTATATACTGCCATATTTGCCTCTTTCGATACTACTTCATTCTTTGCAATAATTCACATACATCCAACTACTCTCCGAAATGCAGTCTGTTGATTTCATCATCTATCCTTCCATTATTGCAGAATATACTGCCCAGATACACAAAATACAGCAACAGGTCGTTCGCGATCAGCTGGTCGATTTAACAACAAGTTTCAACTGATCGCGTAAGAAAACTACATTGGCACGAAAAGGCAAGCTTACCTTGCATTCCACTATGGTAGTTTATAAGTTAAGATCATAATGCAATCCATCAAGGTAAGACTGCTATGTTGCTTGGTTACACTATGATGTATCTTATAAGATAGGCTCATAGTGCAATCCATCAAGGTAAGACTGCTATGTTGCTTGGTTCCACTATGATGTATCTTATAAGATAGGGTCATAGTGTAATCCATCAAGGTAAGACTGCTACCTTTCAGGGTAAACGAAGTTTACATTTTATTTATTTTATGAATGTTCTATAAAGGCAGGAACTATAGTATTGTAGGAAATATTGAATCTAAGGAATAAATACAATATGTATATGGAACAAAAATATTAAAAGTAAACAAGAGAAATGAAGGGTGATCACAGGACCTTTGATAAAATGTACAAGTTGATTGGGGCCCAAAAAAATTGCCGACCCCTGTTTTAAAACATAAACTTTCTTAAAAAAAAAAACTTTGATTCTGAAGATTCTTGAAATGTTAATCTGGGGTATTTTTTCAAACATATAATTTATTAATAAAGTTTGTTTTGTTGGAAAATTAACAGTAACTTTACAAATGAATGTATTGTAAAAATAATAAAATAATATTTATGTATTCAACCATGCATGAATCATTTTGCCAGTAAAAACTATTTTAAGATATTTTTAGGTAAAAATAACATTCAATTAAATAAATATTATAAACAGTTATCATTTAAGAAGAATCATAGAGATGTATTTATGAAAATCACTGTAAGGGAGACCAAGAAAGAAATGAGATTAGCAGAGACAGATAGTGTGTGAGTGAGAAGAAGTTGGGGGTATTTTACTAATCTGATCCTGCCACAGACTGGACACAGTTGATCATGAGCATGATCAGGGTTTTTAAAACCATCACATAAATGGATATTTGAACTTTGCTTGTATGGATTGTTTTTATGACTGTACTTCACTACCCAATCTTAAGTAATATACTGGATAAAATATGGATATTCGAACATTAAAAGTTTTGCTTTAGTAAGTTATATGTAAGTTAAGTTATAGTTAAGTTATATGTATAACATTCAATATCGTTCTGGTGCGGAGCATGGGAATGCAGACTGTTTGTCATGTCTACCTTTGCAAAGCCAAGCAGAGGATTTTGACAGGGATTTAGAAGTTTTTAGTTTGGGCCAAATCAATGTACTACCAGTCACCGCAAAGGAAATAATTAGAAGTTTGAATAAGGAAAAAGAAACTGCGGAACTCGTCCAAGCACTAAAATCGGGGGTTACTTTAAAACGCATGAATAGTTGGGGACATCCACAGCACGAATATTCCTTGTTCCATGATTGTATTTTCTGGGGCCAGCGGGTGTACATACCCACATGCCTAAGATCCAGAGTATTAGATGAACTACACGAGGGACACATGGGAGTGGTTAGGAGCAAAGCATTGGCACGAAGTTATGTGTGGTGGCCTAAAATTGATTCGGATATTGAGAAAATGATTTCAAACTGTTTTTCTTGCCAACAGATGAAAAACCACCCAGCCAAGATATCCTACCACAAGTGGCAATGCCCCTCATCACCCATGGAGAGGCTCCATATAGATTATGCAGGCCCTCTCAAAGGCATGTATTTTCTTATTATTGTGGATGCTTTCAGCAGGTGGGTTGATGTTCACCCTGTAAAAAATCTAACTTCTACAACAACAATTAAACTGCTGAACAATTTTTTTATAAACTTTGGTCTCCCCCACGTCATCGTTTCAGATAACGGCCCTCAATTTACTAGCTCAGAATTCTCAAACTTCTGTTCCGAATTAGGAATCAAACAAAAATTGATTGCACCATATCATCCGGCTTCCAATGGTCTAGCGGAAAGGGAAGTGCAGACTTTTAAAGCCTCTCTTAAAGCAGCCATACTGAGTGGAAGCAATATTAGTAATGCTATAACTCAATTCCTGATAGCCTATAGGGAGACTCCCCACTCCATCACTGGAGTATCTCCTGCATCTCTCTTTTTGGGACGTACGCTAAGGAGCTGTATAGATTTAGTAAAGCCTTTAGGCCCCCTAGCCCTTCAGCGGTGTTCCAAGGATCCGGTGGATGTTCCAAGAATTTTCGAGGAAGGATCAAACGTCGCTTTCCGTTCCTACAGAAACCCTGAAAAAAAGTGGCTTTTGGGAATTGTCAAAGAAAAAAAGGGTGATTTACATTATTTAATAAAACAAGGGGATAGCACCTATTTCCGCCATGTAGATCAGATGAGGCCAGTCGGGGAGGAGCTCGGTAGACAACATATGAACACAAATGGTAGCCAGACTCCAAGATCAAATCCGAGACGATCTAGGAGGTCAATAGCAGTCGAGCCATCTGAACCCCAATTGCTATCAACGCCGTCCACTTCGCCCAGGAGTCAGTTTGAGTCACCCACTCAAGAGAAGAGAGCCAGCCCTCCTCATGAAAGAATCTCACCCAGGAGTAAGCCTTTGGACCTACCCCAGGAGATGAGGCAGCCCATCAACGAAGAGTCAGCCTCAAGAGGTACGCCAGTTCGATTGACCTCTACTAAGAGTGGCCGCGTAATTAATCAACCTGCGAGGCTCGACCTCTGAAGAGAAGAAATTTTGTGAACGTGTTTTTCCCCCCTCAACGAATTCAATTCAAGTAGTGTCAGGTGTCAGGTAGTGATGGGGGGTGTTCGGACTAAGGAGGGAGGAGTGTTATGAATGTGAGGAAATGTGTTGTCGAGTGATTGGCTACACTGGGATACACACGCCAGTGTGAAGGACAGTGGGTGTGGACATAAAACTGTATCAGTCATGAAAGTGAACAAGTCTTTTCAGTAGGTAGTGTAAAACTAAACTATAGCAAGTTATCAATTTGTAGTATGTGCTAAGTAGCCTCCAGGATTGTCTAGAATATAACAATATTTCTAGAATAAATCACCCATTATTCAAGTCGATAAATTGTCAGAGGCATTGAAAAATAGCCCATTTAATACACTTAAACATTACCAACAAAGCAAAGCAATTCTAAGATAGTTAAATCATTTAAATTTACTCAAACTTTCGATAAACACTAAAATAGACATCTGCTACACTCCCCAGTGGCAATAACACATAATTTTAAATATGATCTAACAACTACCTTAAATCAAACAAACAAACAATTTTTTTTTATAATTAAGCATCTTCTAAGAAAATTTCAATAGAAGGTCGTAGTAGTTTATCAAAAGGTTTTTTTCTTCTTGAAATGATTATCTAATAGTTTAACTTTTTATAATGAAAACATAAAACTTATTAATTGAGGATTTAAATAGCAATTCACCTGTTTTAAGCTTTGATTAAAAGTATTTGCAATCTCAGTTGGAGGGGGTGAGGATGAATCATATTCTCCTGGGCCCATTGCTGATAGGCAGCAAGCTCAATGATGACAAACCTGCTTCGGCGGTTGCATGGTCTTAGCTGTCACTATTGCAGTAGACTAGACTGCCAATGATGGCGAGATTGAGGTTTGAATCTCAGTCGAGTGTACTGAGGGTGGTTTTTCCACTCTCCCTCCAAGCAGATGCAGATACACATTCCCTAAATATTACCTTCCTAATCTCTAAAACCATTGGTGTAATTAGTATAAAAGCATATAGCCCGAATGGGTGGTAATGTGCAGTGCTAAAAAAAAATTATGACAAGTATTCTGGTCATTGATTAATTGATATTAAAGCTTACCAATGCTTCCAAAATAAAAAAAACTACCATTAAAATATAGTTCAAACGCTACCTAATATCAATAATTGTTTGCACAGTCACTAATGATATGATTTGAAAAAGATTAAAATGCCAAACAAATCTAGTAAATTGGTTATCTATTTAAATAATATGGCTGCAGTATATCCAGATTGCCTACTTACATGTGTGGATTTAATCTAATTGAATAAGTGAAAGAAAAAAACAAAGAGAATAGTTGAGGCAAATAATGTGGTTGGTATTAAATTTATGTTGGTAAGCTTGGGCTCATTAAATAAGAGTTCATTTTCGCGGAAAGGAAGGAAATAATGGGTCATATGTTCAAATTATTAGAGAAAAGGTTGAAATCATCGAAGATGTGTCTGACAGTTACATTAAAGTGGTCGCCAGTGTGAAGGATTTAAGACAACAATAATTTTAGTGATCTTCATTTACCTTAATATTCAGATTTAGCTTCACCTTTACCTGAGAACAATTGGAAAAATGACAAACATATTTTAAATATGATATTATTTTCAAATGTAAATTAGTTTATTTTAAGCTACAATTGTGTTTAAGATGAAATAGTACTAAAAAATAAAATCAATATTCTTTAAGTTGAAAGAGAGGCTTACTGTCTGGAAAATGTATGCAAATTCAAAGCTGCACCAAAAATTTGTCATTTTGTATGATTTAAGTCAATTGTATTGAAGTTATTTAATTTTAGTTGGTTGTTATTAAACGATTTGGGGGCCACTTTCTTAGCTTTGTGTTTAAGGATGAGCACATGTATGAAATATTTTACACCACTTTCAACCCAGACCCCAATCGTAGATGTATTCCCCATAAAAATACAACAATTTCATCAACCAAAATTAGGTGTCCATGCTATTAAAAATTTATCACAATTAGAAGTGATAGTAAAAGATTATTATGTTTAACATAGTAGCCTTCCTAGAAATTCATACTCATTCTATTACAAATCTTCCACAATTAGGAGTAATATTAAAAATATTAAATATATATTTGTGTTAAATATAGTAGGATTCCTAGAAATTCACACCTTATATGATAATTTGGATAGTGTAAATTAATATATTAATTTAAATATACAATTTTAGAAGATAAATGAGTAGCATAACAGAAACAGTTAGAATATCCAACTGGATAGTAAATAAATATATATTGCATACGAGAGTCTCCCATTTAAATGGTATTAATAACATAATGTTTATAGAATGTACATTTGCTATTGCTATTGCTAAATAGAGTTTTTAAATTGTTTATAGTGAATTTTAAGAATGTCATGTTAAAAAATAAAATCCCCAAACTGTTATAGAAACATAATAACACAATCTAAGCCAAACAAGTCACAATCAGCATAATTGTTTTTATATTTATTTTGGAATAATGTTGACTCAGTTAAATTCTTGTCTCAATATACATATTTTATAACAACTATTATGAAATGCAATAAGACTAACAAGGCACTCAAGAATATTTAACTGGTATAATACATTATATACAGTATAGTAGGGGAAAACGTAGGTACAGTGAGCCATATGGGACAGTGAGACGGGTGCAATTTTAGGGGAAATTAAATCTTTAGGTTGGCAGTTTTGTATAGTTTGCTGTGTTCTGATGTGTAGGTAAATTTCATATGATTTCAAACTTCTATATTTCTAAGGTAAAAAAATATCATTAATATTGTGTTTGATTGTGGTTACAGTAATATTTTAATATTTGAAGTCTCTTTTGTTCATTTTTTTATAATCTCCTCAATAATCTGAGACCAAGAACATCTGCTAGGACAAGCAATTGGCTAACCATGTTGTAAAATTTGGTTATGTTGTCTTTGTTACATGAAGGTGGCAGCCATTTTTACAATAAGTTGGCAAAGAGGAGCAGTGAGACTGTCTCAATATACCATATTTTGAACACTGAGACAGTCTAACTGTTCCTTACCATGATGTGCTTCATTGTTCCTAATAGATCTTTTTTTTAATAATGGCTTCATTTAGCATTTGAGGTCTATGTAATTTTTATCTATGTTTTTTTTAACTTTGAATAGCAGCATAAGTGGGAATTTATGTAATTCCGTTGTTTTTTTCCTTTTTTTCCAGAATTAAGATGCCGCGAAAGAAGAAAACCGATAAATTCATTGGAAAAACCCCACCAGAAACCATGGAGGCTGCTGTAAAACTGGTTATTGAAGAAGGAAGGAGTATAAGCCAAGCCGCAGCCATGAAGGATGTAAGATTCCAGATATTAGCCAAATATATTAAAAAATTTAAAAGTGATCCTTCATCAAGAATGTCTCCAAAGTATAAAGTGAAACAGATTTTCCCGCCAGAACTTGAAATATCTCTCTGCAATTACATTAAAAAATGTGCTAAAATATTTTATGGGCTTTCCCTGAAAGCTTGTCGGCAACTAGCATATGAACTTGCGGCAAGAAATAATTTGGCAATTCTCAACAGTTGGAACACTGATCAACTTGCATCAGAAGCTTGGATGAAAGGATTTCGTCAATGTTTTGGAGAGTTTTCATTAAGAAAGCTGCTGAAGGATGCAGTTTAGGCCGAGCCATCGGTTTTAATAAGGCCAATGTAGATTTATTTTTTATGAAATTAGAAGAGGCCATGAGCTGGCACAGTTATTTTGGTACAGGCATGCGTCTGTACAATTTGGATGAGACTGGGACCATGACGGCTCAATCGTCTCAAAATGTTTTGGCACCGAAAGGTGCAAAACAGGTCAGCAAAGTTATTAGTGCAGAGCGTGGCACTCTTGTCACATACTGTATTGTGTTGGACATCTGGCAACACTGTACCACCTGCCTTGACCTTCCCTCAAGTCCATTATAAACTGCATATAACAAATGGTGCTCCACCAGGATCTCTTGAACTAGCGACAAAAGGTGGGTGGATGGATTCGAGGAAATTCGTTGAGGTCATCCAACACTTCATCAAGCATACCCAATCATCTACATAAAATCCTACACTACTCCTTATGGACAACCACGAGAGTCATCTTTGCATTGAGGGGCTTGATTGTGCAAAGCCAATGGCGTCACAGTACTGACAATCCCACCACACTGTACTAACAAGCTACAGTCACTAGACGTAAGATTGTTAAAACCATTCCACACATTTTATAACACTGCTGTAGATTCATGAATGATGTCTCACCCTAGAGAGGTATTTTCAATTTACAATGTTGCTTCGTATGTTGGAGAAGCTTATCCACAAGCCATGACCCCTCTAAATATCGCAGCCGTGTTTAAGAAAACCAGGGTCTATCCATTTAATCAACATGTATTTACAGAAGAAGACTTTTTACCAAGTTCAGTCACAGACAAGCCTGTACCTACAGTATTGGATGAGCTTAAAAGACGTTAATTATCTTGTGACAACTCAGTGAAAATTAATGTCCCTGCAGAAAGTTCTGTTATGGATCATCTTTATGTTGTCACTACATGCCCAAGTAGGCTAGAATCAAGTAGTCCAATCTATCTAAGTCCAAAAGACATGAGGTTTTCCCAAGAAAAAGAAGGAAGAGACAACTAGAAAGGGAAGGCGAAGAGGGAAAACCATGATAGCAACTGACACGCCAGAGAAAAAGGAAATTTCCAAAAGAAAACTCCTGAAAAAACAACCTCAAGCAAAACAAAAAGCATTAAAAAATTGTTTGAGAATGAAATTGAAGATAGTGACAAAGATGGAGTTCAGTTAGAATATAAAGAATCTTCTGATGTAATGAATTTTTCTGAGTCAGAACCTGTACAGGAGTTCTCCGGCAATCTTCATTGTGATCCAGAACAGGACAACTTTGTGTTTGTAGAATTCAAAGAAAAGGAGAAAAGGTCTAGTGCAAATATTTACTATTGTGGACAAGTTAAAAAAAAAGGGTGATAGTGCATTTGAAATTAACTTTCTTCGTAAAAGTATTAAGTGTCATGGAAAATTTATATTTCCTTTGATTAAAGACATAGCAACAGCGGAGAAAAGTTACAGTAAAATGATCTTGCCCGACCCACAAAGACTTTGGGCAACTAAGAGACAGCCAGCATTTATTTCATTTAATATTAAATTAGATAACTATAATGTTCGTTAATATTAACCACATACAATGTTAAACATGAAAATTATGTCTCACTGTACCACAGGTAAGAGGAACAGACATTTTGGTGTTTTACCATTTTTATACTTTTTTGTTGTTTAAAAAAGTATATATTGGTTCTATTTTGTATTAGCTGTAGGTTTGCACCAAATATAAAATAATTATTTGTCAAACATAATTTTTCCTTTTTATAGTTTAAAAATAAAATACTTCAAAAATTACCTGTTTCACTGTACCTACGTTTCCCTCTACAGGTTTTTAACATTTGATAACATTTTCATATTTTCTTTTAAATATTAATATAAAAATAGGAATAGCTGGATCAAAAATTATGTTTACAATTGCTTTAATATCATTAAAATGTAGGTATAGCACGTAGGAATTGTCTCTCAAGACTGTATAACTAAATCAAACTTGTATACATTTAATTTCAGAATATGGTGGGTGTATTGGTATAATAAATTCATATATACATGAAAAAATTTATAGATTGATTTATTATAGAGTTAATATAGTAATCTTAATATTTTAATCTTGAGAGTATTAATAAATTTAGTAAGGGCACAACAGTTAATAAAACATTAGCATTGATAATTATAATATTAGCTTTATTGTGATGTAAATGAAACATTTTGTCAATGTTTGAACAAATGTTTGTGTATTCTTTCTTTAGCACTTTATTTTTGTTAATAAATGTCATATCAAGAGATTATTTGCTCAATAACATCGTTATTGATCTTATATTGGTTAGTAAATATCTGTTCAATTATGTGAAAAGGGACAACCTGGACATGAGAATAAAACTTGGGACCTTTAGCATACATGCTCTACTACTGAGCAGTCCTGGTTTCTCACTTAGACTACACCAACAATTAATTAAAAATGACCCTGGATATGAGGTTTCATTCCCGTGAACAGGTTGTCATTGTTCAATTAAATTAGTTTTATTCAGCTATCAGGAGTGATCCTGGGGATAACAATCATCATTAACCACAGTCTCATTTATTAAATATGTTTAAAACAAAATGCCTCAAAATAATTATATATGGGTTATTATTTTATTATATCAATCAATAATCAATCATTTGTATTTGTGGCTGTTTTTTATGAGTATATTCTATGTTTGAGATAATCCATAGAAATATTTATAAAGAGGAAATTGAGTCTCAAACAAGGTTTTCAAATATACAGAATAATTAAAAGCTTTGAGGTGCCAAACATGACTTACAAATATCAGAAAACATGAGAACATAATTTTATAAATATATTATACAAGTGTGAAAGAAAGGTGGGATAGAAATAAATAATGTTTTATACATACGATGAAAATCTAATTTTAATCCAATAATTTAAGAACTTAACTTACAATAAAAAAACACATGATCTTTCAGTATGTTACCCTATCAACCTATATTTGTGAGTAGAAATTTTCAAAAAGTATCATAAAATGGTGAGTTGATTTCAAATTTAACTATCTAAATTTTAAGCCCTGGAAGAGTAGAATATAAATGAGTCATTGAAAGAGTTTGTCAGTCAAATAGTCAATTAGCGGAAAATCATTCAATCAATAAACCATTTAATTGGTGAGTATGAAAGGCAATGAGTTCGCAAGTCTTATCAGTCAGTCAGCCAATTAATCATTTTAAGTATATGAGTGATTCAATGAGTCAGTCTATGATTTAGTAAGACAATATAAAATTTGTATGATAACTAAGTTTTGGATAGTTTAAATGAAAGAATCTAAAATTTACTTAAATATCATAGTGACACTTTTATTTAAATAATATAAATATACTAAATATTTATAAGTGTAATGAACTGAGGTCATTAAATACTATGAAATTCATTACATGCATTTTCATTCTGCATAGTATTAACATCTTAAATGATAAAACGTTAACCAGACGATGGTCGGCCCCTCCCAGATAAATGCCGTTGGTCAATGGGTAAGCATAGCGCTCACTCGCCAACCACCGTTTTATTGACGTTCAGTTACTGTATTTTTTTAGTTCGATTTTACTCTCTTATTTATTTATTTTAATTCTATATAAATGTATAATTTTTTTCAGTGGATATTCATTTTTTATAATATTCCTACAATTAATATGCATACAGTTAAAATTGGAGAGCACATCAAAACATATCTTAAAGTAATGTAAATTACAAATTCTAAATAAAAATCATAGTCGCTATATAATTCTTAGCCATAAACTTTCATGTATAATATAAATATAACACAAAATAAAAGACAAAAATTTAAAATTAACTTGTAAAATTATAAACTAAAAGTACCAACATTTTTTTTTTTAATTTTCAATCGGAGTACTTGTTACTTTTTTTATAAATTGTTCTTTACATGGGCCTAAAAATTGTAATTGTGTGGTTTCCACAGATTGGCACCACACATTTAAAGTACCTCACTGTAGTTTTTGGGCAAAAGCTAATTTTAACTCTAAACATTTTCAACCTAAGTTTTGCAGGTTTACTACTCTTAATTGCCTAAAAGAAAACTATCCTCTGAAAGACTCTAGCATTTCTTTGGCAGTGATGCAATCACCAACACTATAGTTCTTCAACCACCGTTCCACAAATCCATAGAAAACCTGTTTTACTGGAGCAAGTTTATCAAAGGCCCTCATTGTATATCTAGTAGTTGCATCATCGAATTGTATGGCTCTTGATAGCAACTAAAGATCTTATAACTCATTATGAGATGGTAGAACTTGGGTGTGGTTCCATCAGTCGCCCATAAATCTTCTACATTTTGGTGTAATGATTTCAACAAACCAGGAATTTAGACCAAGCCTAGTTCTTCAGTATTCGTTTCAACTAGTTCGTATTCTCGACTGTAGTTTTTTTTTTTTCATGAATCTCAGACAGCCGTTTGTGTGGTGAGTTATCTCCTCTACGAAAAGATCTGGAAAGCAGTTTCCACAACTCGTAAACTGACTTGGCCTTTCTACCATTTGCTTTCACTCCTGGAGGGTGGATAACTATGATTTTTTGTGGTCTTTGCCTATGCTGATTAGGTGGATGAATATTCCACACAGGTTATCTCGACTATATTGTGGCCCAAAGCTAGGCGGATGATTGGCTGCTTCAGTAGACTGTTCACTTTGACTGTCATGATCGATCTTGTTCAATTCATCACTATCAGACTCCTGTGAATTAACACATTCATTAATCTCTTCATTTTAAAATTATTAATTCAACCACTTTACTATTTGATGTTCTTGATCCATGGTTACAAACAATAACTTTTAAAATAAATTTTAATGATATTTGAAAGAAAACCTTTGTAGAAAAGAAAAGGTTCTAGAGTTTTTGTAAAAGAAACCATAAAATAAATTAATCAACAAATAGTACAATGTAAAAAAGGGTAACACGAATGGTCAACGGGTTATCTCAGGGCTAAGTACGACAATATTATGTTAGTAACTACAGCCTCCTGGCCTCCTGGCCAATAAGCACGAAGCAGACCGGTGAACCATCACTCCCCCACTTATAAAACTTGTCTAGGAAACTAGAGGGCATTTCAAGAATCTATAGTAATGTCTATACTAAAGAAAGTTATTTCAAAATGAGTGCGGCTCTCACCTAATGAGCATTGGCAGGATAAACGAATTAGAGTCCAATGACAAGACCTTAGTTTATATCTTTATGACCAAGAATAGATTGCACCGTTATTTGAAATCTTGCCAGTAGAATATCATAGAGAAGGTTTGTTTGTATCCTCACCCAGCCCGCTGGAGTGGAATATGGATCATGATTACAGTTGCATCTGAACCTGTAGCCTTGAGTACTGTATATTCTCTGTATATATTGATGTGCATAATAAACCTTTCCTTAATTTACTGAACTATCATCTTTATTTCTACTAACATTGTTAAAATGGTAGGATTTCCTTAACTTGTCACACTTCTCAAATCTAACACCAGTTTTTGTGCCAATAATTGTGCACTAAGATTATAAACACTGTCATTTCGAAACATATTTAATGTTTACAAGTCAAGTGATTGAGGTGGGGGCAAGCCCATTTCCGATAGCTTTGTTCTTGGGGCAATGTCGGACCAGGTGGGAAAATGTATTTATTATTACTCTTCACAAATAACTGATATGTTTTATGTCTCTAATTAGGATTGTTTCCACTTTGCTTCATCAAGTTATTTCCAATGTCTTGTTTCTTTCACACTTAATCTTACTGTGTTATAATAACCAAGTTTCTAACTAAGAGAAGTTTCGGACCGGTTATCGGAAAGTATTGAAAATGTAGCACCAGAGAGTGGGTAACTCGTCACTCTAATATGAGTATCTTTAATGTAATTGAACTTACATTTGATGTAACTATGGGCTGTGTTGCCATATTATAGAGTAAATATTGATAATTTCTACTACCAAGTTGCCATACTCTGTCGACAAAGCATCAGTGGGGGGAAGAAAACGGGGGTGTTGGGAAGAGGAGAGAACACAATAATATTAGCTGCCTCGCATGCCAAATATAGCTTGGTACAACACCGGAAAACACTAACGCACAAGTTATAGTTTGTAGCAAATTGCCTTAACTGACTCACATTAGATTTAAAAATAGAAGAATATAACACTTTTATTTGGTTTCACTCAAACAGTTCTCATGTGATAGACAATGAGTGTTATATTTATTTAATACACAAACATAGCCTTAGCACAACTACTTTAAAGCTAATATTTACTTCATAGATGATTTATATGTGTTTTATTTATTAATGGACTAACATCTCTATTTTTTCCAAGACTTTGTTTGAGTTTTTTAAGTGATGAGACACAATTCTAGTACCATGTTTAATATTATAACCAGCACAGTTAGAAAGTATTATATTTACTAATTGAACACTTTCAATTAGTTTGGATCAATTTTGAGTAATTTAGTTTTAAGGACACTATTAATTTTCTTGTATTAGTATATGACACTATTTTTTATCTTGAACCCACCCCCCATCCCCACTCATAAATAATAGTCAAGGAGGTAACAAGAGTTTTTTTTTAATAATTTAACATATACAATTCGATGAGACAAGAAGACAGCTCAAGGCGTTAGGTAACATCAGCATTCACACGAAGCTCGAAATTTATTTGAAATGAACATTCCAAAGAAAGGACTTGATTTAATAGGCATACAACCCGCCTCGGTGGCGTAGTTGGCTAACGCGCTTGTCGTGTAGAGCTCGACTGCTGAGGACGGGGAGATCGAGGTTCGAATCTCGGTCGGGTGAACTGGGGGTGGTTTTTCCTAAATGGTTTTCCACTCCCCCCTCAACGCAAATGCGGGTTTAGTTCCTCTATTTCAACCTTCCCAATTCCTAACCCATTAGAGTAATTAGTACATAAAGCGTATAACCCGAACGGGTAGTAAGACGCGGTGCTAAATATTAATAGGCATACAAAGGTTTATGAACCATAGAAATAGTCATACCCAAATCAATTTTATATAATATGAGAGATGTAGTGTACAAGTAGGTTCGAAAGCGAAAAGTTCCCTGGACTGCCTCGCATCACTCACAAACATCAAACTAACATGTACTATTTGCAAAAAAATCTACTCTCGCCCATAAATGGTGGCTCAAAACATATACAATAAATCCTAAATTTACCTTATTAACTATCTCTAATAATTTTTCATAAACCAATAATAATTTAATATACTAGCAAAATCAAACATCCTTGATATGAATAACTAATTGAGGATACACTCTTAAAAATAGACAACACCAATCTAAGTGCTCTTATTGGCAGCTTTCAATTTGCTGAAATAATAAATTATTAGCCTTCATCAAATTATCAACCTCCTAAATCTGAACAGGACATAATTTATAATCATTCATCAAAAAGTCAAACTTTAATTCAATAATGACACCGTCAAGTGGCCGGTACACAAATTTACTTGTGATTCAAAGATGCTAAAAAACACAATTCCAAGTGGCTGAAAGTTTGACTATCTAAAACTTTTAAAGTTCAATTATAGTTATAAAGTAGTCAATAGCCCTTCTTTTCATCTGGAGGTGGCCAACAAATCAGAGGATTAATAAAATATTAAATAGTATTTTGCTCCTTCTGGCGGTCTCAAGCCTAACTGCATGCAACATAAATCAGGTACATTTATTAAAGCAATGACTACAGAAGACTCTCATCGTCTTGTGGCCCTATCTCAAACTAACAAAAGATAAAATTTAAATCCTATCAACAATATTAAATAATCTATAATCAAATAACATGATGATTATAATGCTATATGATACTAAAATAAGTGAAGAAGGCTAATGACCAAACTGTCGATACCAAAAGGGTTTGAAAAACATCTGTGAAGCGGATAAGCAGCAATCACAAGAAACCAAATGGACAAAATGTCCCCAAAAGAAAGCATAATATCAAAGTTGAAAATACAGTTTTACTCTAACCGCACCAAGATTTTAACTTTTACCACCATAAGAGTCAAAAAGTACTAAGTCCATTTAAGGTGACTTACATGCCAAAAATTAATAAGTATAATGTTTATAGATTCTGAAATGATAATTTTGAATATGTTAAATATAATTTAAGCCAAAAGGAAATTTATAGTATAAAGATTTTAATCAATTTATAACAATTTTGCTCACCTACGAAGCCAGTATTGCAATATGTGTCAACATTACAGAATCCTACCATTATATAGTCCTTGAATCTATCACATGTTCTCAAGGCACGGGAATAACAGGAGGGGGAGAAGGGTAAAGGGTAGCAGGCTTCTAGAACAATCTGGTTTATACCACGCCTCTCCAGGCATATTTGGAAAGAACTGGACTACAAGCTTGTCGAACACAGTCAATAGAGTGCAGTGAACGCTCATGCATATCATTATTTATTTCTGGGCGCGGCTCGATACTCACGACGGGGAATGAACCATGGGCCTCGATTCAGTCAGGTTTTAGACATTGCTGGGAAGTGTTGTAGAGCCGCGGTCTTACTGAGACGAGTCAACTGGGACCAGGGTGGTGAGTGATGCAACCTTTTATTGTTTACTATTTGTAATGAAATTACAATCTGCTTCAATGTTTAAAAAAAAATGTTTTGTATTTTCTAATATTAATTATTAAATATTTCTTTAACAATAGAAAAATACATGAGTGTTTATTTTGAACATTCTAGATGCCAAAACACGTTTAGCTAGGGCTGTGCGAGGCCCCTAACTTTGAGAAAAAATCCGAGAATTTGGTTGTTCCTGAAACTCAGACGGGAAAAGACAATTCTTAAAGATATTTTGAGAAACAATTTAAAAAGTTACAACTAAGAATCATCTATCAAGGTCACATTTGTATCTAATTTTCATTGAAAATAATTTTAATGTATTAAATTTAATTTAACCTTACTTCCTTGGAAATAGATGGATACACAAAACTTAGTTGCTTTTATTTTTTAACTACCTTACAAAACATAAGAGCTAACCAGGTATATTGGCTCAGTTGAGAAATATTTTTGTTATTCTTATGGACAAAACTATGGCTCGATTTAATTCATTTAGATTACTTTAAATAGCTTAATGTTTAATATATAAGTAGTTATTACAATTCACGGCATGATTTTTTAAACTAAGAACTCTTTTAGGCAATCTTAAAATCGACTTTTAAAATTCATTTGTATTTATACCAAAAATGCTTGGTTAAAAAATACACAATTATAATAGTTACCTTAGGCTTAGGATTTTTAATTTACTTTACATCAACATCTTACTCAACACTTGTTGGACAAAATATTATTCATTTTTTACTTGGAAAACTTGCAATTTAAAAATAAATTAATAAAAACATTTTAAGTGAATATATTTTTTTAGCTTAATTTTTTTTACGAGATTATAGAATTTAAATTTATTGTTCAGACCTATCACTGCAACCGAATCAGAGTGGTTGTCCCTTTTCCTGACCCTATTCAATTTTTTTACATCCAAACTTACATTTAACCTAATTGAAACTATAAAATTTGATCCCTTTTTGATCAAATTGTTATAAGCTACTAATTTTATCATCAAATTATTTTTTATTAGAATTAATGGTAAGGCTAAGTTTAGAGTAAAATTATAAATCTGAAAAATAAATATGAACCTAAATTGGAACATTATTATTACTATTTCAATTTTTCTGAAGTCAAAATGTCATTCCCACACAGGCCTACTTTTATCATAATATTTTACCACTGTAATTAATGGAACACTATTCTTGTCTTTTAATATTGGCATATTTTATGCTACTGCCAAAATGTCCCTTTGGTTCACAAAATGCACTTATCACAATAGAAATAGTACTTTAAATATGCTATTCATTATTTTTCACATTTATTTGATTTTCATATACTATTATCAATAGCATATTACAACTTGACCTGCCCTAAATTAAATATGTTATGTACTGTACCACAAACTCGAGTATTGTTGTTGGATATACACAAGCGAGCTATACCAACCAAGCAGCCACCGCCGTTAGCTATGGTAGTGCCAACATTTGTGGATAGTGGCTGTCATGTGGTCAGCACAAAGAGTCCCCAAGCCATTAATCTCAGTTTTATAAACTGGAGTTGCTACTGCTTTATTCAATTAGCTCCTCATTTGTCCTCACAAAGCCTAGTTTTATCCCATTCCAGACCCAGTGCATACGAAGACTATACCAATCCTCCATTGTTTTAGTAATATTATCTACATAGAAAGAAGTAGACCTAGCCCAGGACTCAAATTGTCTATCACAAAGTTCCAAAACAACTATTGGAGAGAAGTCAACACTAGCATCAAGAATCAGTGGCGGCGGTGCTGGAGGGTGGATGGGATGGGGTGGGGATAATCTGTAAAGAATGTTCCCTCCTTAAGATTTATTTCACACCTATTTTATATTCTCAAATTAAAAACAAACACCAAATAGCTTCTAGAGTCATTTAATTTTCATAAATAAATACAAGTGAGGGATATTTTAAATAGCTTCCACCCAAATTAAAAAAAAAAAAGTTGAGGGCTGGACGGCTCCAAATATTTTCATGAATTATTCGATTGACAAAAATCTGCCATAAAGACCCCCTCCTCAAATCCCCAGAAAACTCCCTTTTTGGTGAGTTGACCCCAAACCGCTTACACATCTCAGGTTCCACTGTCACCATCAAGAAGATCTTAGCGTATAATCCAAACATATACTAAAAAAAAAGTCTTCAGATAGTGACCGTAAAGCAAGCAAAAATTGATTAGAATAATATATATAAGTTCTAAAGTCAAGTTTAGAGAAAGTTATTAATGTCCTGTCATCAATTGTCTAAGCTACCAAAGTATTTATGTGGGTTGTCTCTTGATAAATGATCACTTTCATGTAATTAAATGGTTAAGAATGTTTCTAGATGATTGAAAGAAATGTTACTTCACCCACAAACAACTAGAAGGAACATTTTTGATAGTTCAAGGTTCTGTATAGTTTAAGGTAGGGAAATTCCTTGTGGACATTCTTTAACATCAGGTGAACGATGACGCAGCAAACCAACAAATAAAAAGAAAAAAATCTTGATAGTTTTTTTTTTTCAAGTTCTAATAATACATCTGTATGTTATATTTACAAAATAATTTTGTAGTATGTAGTTACTAATAAGCATATATTAAATAGTTTTTACACCTAAAATATGTAATTATTTTCATTTTTTTTCTGGTTATTACATGTTATTCGAATTTTTGATAGTTTGAGATGGGCTCTGTCCTGATCAAATCAAACTACTTCTCATGCTACTGTAGTCATTTAATTTTATATCTAACTTACAGATTCGCTCTTAATTAACAGTTCAAATGTTATTTGGAATTTCTATTATTATTATTATTTTGAAGTGATAAGTAATAACTTAACTCATTTTACTTTTGTTCTAAATATTTCATTTAATATTTTTAAAATAAAAACATATGATTCATTTGTTGTATTAATTGATCATCATTAAAGGATAGTCCCAACAAAGCTTGCATACCACAATAGTAAACTAATTGTCTAAAATGTGAAATGTTGATGTAAAAAAATCCTTTTCATCTTTGTTCAAGAAATTGAGCAAAACATTAAAATTTCTGGCTCAACCACTCAATGCAATGCACTAGAGTTATCAAAATACCATTATCGTTTCATATACTTGTAGTACCAACCCATCTATAATTGGCAAAGAGTATCAAACTACCTATTAATCATCACCAACAAAATTAGTATTTAGTCACCATGTGATGAATAATATTATTTACAAAAATTATATTTATAAATTTAAAATAAAAATATTTCAATCAATTAGGGTTGTATGCATTCTATCACACACAAAAATGGAATCCTTTGAACTATTATATGATTCTGGAGAGATTAGTTTCCTTTTCAATGTGGAAGAGCAATCGATGTATACTAACTTTGCCTTGTTTTTTGTAAGTGTTCAATTTTTAAATAATGACTCCTGTTAGTGAAGTGGTGTGTATTTTATTAGATACAAGTTTTTTAAGAAAGAAGATGACAGAATAGTTTTAACCTTTTAAGACCCCTACTTTTTTACTGTCAGTGTGAATAAAAAAAATTATCGTCGTTTATGGTTATCAAGGAATTAGTTTATCTGTGCTTTCAGAACTCTGCAGATTAATTTTTTTTCCACCCAAGGGTTGTTTGGGTTTTGTATCAAAGCCCACCCCAGATAGTAACTTGAAGCGGCCATTTGTAAAGAAAAGAAATACTATGAAGGGGGTTTTGGGTAAAGCTTAAAACATTGTTTTGTTTATTTTTGTGTTGAAAATAAAAGCACACTAAATGGTGTTGTCAAAATGTAATAGCAGATTGTAATTGATTTTGTTTTGTTTATTTCTTTCTCTGTAGTTTGTTACTAGTAAACAAGTTCACTTACTATGGAAAAAGCCATCAGTGTCTTTTTGTGTTGTGAACAAATACATCTTTTTGGTTTTTAGTCAATTGCAGTGTATTTATTTAATAAATACATCATCAAAAATTGTCTTCATTTACTACTCAATTCACAAACCAACACTGTCTAAAGTTTAATGTGTGCATTGAAACACAGCACGTCTAAGATTTTTTTTATCATCCAACTTCTTCCACTAGCTGTGGGTTAGTGAGTTGGATCAAATATATAAACAGGGCCAATCAATATATTGTTCGTTCACGGTAGGAGTTTACCTGGGAAAGGACTTTTTTCCCTACCAGAAATCTATTATATAGTAGGATTTTGGTAAGAAAAAAGACCTTTCAGAGGTAAACTCCTCCCGTGAATGAAGTATAATAAACATCCTCCAAGTATATCCTTTTAGAATAGTCAAAGCTCAGATATCACTTAAATACACACACAGAGTGCTTTTTTTAGTAAGTCATCATACAAAACCCCGTATTTGGTAGTCACTGATATTGGTTTAAGTCCAAAAATTATGTTAAAATATTATTTATTGTAATAGTATCTTAAGAAAAGTTAGAAATGGTATAACTATCAAATTTATTTATCCCCGCATGCCTAACTACATACAGTTTTACTATTAATTGAAAGATCATGAGGGGGAAAAGAGGATATAAAATAAAATAACCATCAGACATTAATATGATTGCTTATGTAGGCTTTCTACCATCCTGCTATACTCACTATATATTATTTATTTATTTAAGGTATTTAATGTGCATTTTCTGAACTGACTGATTATATCAGCATACACTATGAGCGAAAGCCTAATAATTTTGCCAGGAAAGGTACTTTCCCATGCCACAATCGACATGGGACCACCGGCTTTACTTCCCTTCTAAAGAAGTTGTGCTACTGATTGCTATCACTTAAGAAAATCCCATTGAACCCTCCTGGGTTTGAACCCACCAACATTGAGGTGAGCACTAAAAAACCCAAGACCACCAACGTTGACTATTCTCATTATAAATACACATACTTTGAAAAAGTTTAAATCACTCACAAAAATGGAATATCATTACTTTTACCAAGGTTGTAAATTGGTTGTGTTACCTGTATTGGCGTGTTTTGTTTGGTGATGGTTACCTAGGAGGGGTGGCCTTCTGCTAGTATACGTGTTAATGTTATATTAAAATGATTGCTTAATTAAAACAAGTGTATAGTTAATTATAAGCTTAAATAGTGATTCAATGATCTCGAATCATCACATTTCAGGAGTTATAAGGGAGTAAACTTGCTATCTTATGCTTTATGCTCGTCATTGTTAGGTCAAGATAATTAATGTTTGAGACTGACATTAAGTATAACTAGACATTCATATGAAGTGTACACAATGAAATATTAGTGATATTATTATTATTAATATTTCATTTTGTACATTCATTCTTAGATATACTAAATTTGGTAGATTAATTACTTTACCTAAATAATGGTACTCTAAAAGTAAAAAAAGCAAGTTTGAACCCTTAAAATTCATCAACTGTATTGATTTGAAATGATTGAATCACTATTTATAGCTTATAAATTATACATTTTTAAAAATTGTGCAATAAAATGTTGATGGTCGAATGACCTTGAGACAGGTCTGACTGACTTGAAGCTAAAAGCCAAACACCAACTCTTAGATTTTAACCCTATAAGAAACTGCAACAAATGTTCTATTATCAGCAGCCATTTTTTGAAGATTCATCATAAATCACATCCAAACTGCTAACAAAAGATTTGAGGATATTTCACAACTTCTTTGACTCAAAGATTTAACCAGTCACCAGTGTTGTGCTAAACAAGGACTCAGGGAAATATATTTATAAACAATGCGACTGCATTTTCTCAAGCATCTACGATACTTTATCGGAAACAAAAGTAATTATACCCACACCAGTGGTCATGCAGACTGAATGTCGAGCTCATCTGGAATATTATTCTGGTAAAGATGATTCCCACTCACCTTCCATGCAAACAGGTACATATCCCCTAATTCTACTTTACTAATTCCTAACCCAATATCCATTTAGTTAAATGTGTACAGCCTGAATAGGTAACAAGAAAAAGTACACAAAAATAACCTAACTCTCATTTCACTTATGTTATTTTGCATTCCATACATTTTAATAATAAGATTGGCATAAGAGCCAACTTTGTAAACCTTTTAATTACAATCTTAACCACGCTTTATTTTGACACTTTGTTAATGATGAAGTAAACATTATTAGATAAATTATATTTCATCATCATCATCATCATTGGCTGTTTACAGTCTATGGCCGGATCAGTTTAATAAAATGCTTACATCTTCCTTTATCGTTTCCATTTTTCTCCTTTCGCTTCAACACTTTGCATTATGTGCTCCTTCCATCATTTTCTTGGTCTCCCTTGCAGTTTTTTTTCTACATACATGGTGTCTACTCAACTTAACCATTGAAATTCCTGACTTTTTCCCTGATCATTTCCTGAAATCCCCTGATTCAAAAGTATTATTATAACTAACAGGAAGAAATTGAATAAACTTTTTTTTTATATTTGTGTTATCATAGTATACTATGAATTATAAAATATAATACACAGCTACAAACAAAAATATAACGTTTGAATCACATTGTAATTTAATGATTTAATGATTATTATACTTCATATTTTTAGTAAAATAACATTTTCCTAGTTTAAAAAAAATGTAATTTACCAAATTCCCGACCACTTCAAATTTCCATCTAATTTCAGTTTTCCTTGATTTTCCTGGATGGTAGACACCCTGCACATGCTTCATCTTTGCTATTCTCTCATTTTCCATCCTCATCACATGACCATGCCTTCTCAGTATTGCTTTCTGTACTATCTAATGTACTACCTATACTATCACTCTCTCCCAGATAACTTCATTTTTAATCCTGTCTCTCCTCATGACAGCTGATATGCTCCTAACAAACTTAATTCCCACGGTTTCCTTACTTACTTACTCTATGGCACTAGGAACTCGAAAGTTCATTACCGCACTTAATAAAGTACGCCACTTATCCCCTATCTTGAGCCCGTTATATCCAGTACACCTCATTACTGTTGGTATTCTTTGGTGACGAGTTGTGGTTGTTTGGTGTAGCCATCTTTGAGCATGTGCAGCGTATATCTTTGACAGACAATGGACAGTCGAGTCACCCGTTATAAGCTTGGGGCGTATATCCGTGACTTCATCACTTGTAATTCTATTGTGCTGACTGATGTTTGTTTTAATTGTGTTATCTTGTTTGTTCACTTCACTTGACCCGGAGTGATCTTTCTCTAACAGGTTAGCGAGGTTAGCCAGGTTCGCGAGTGTCGTGTAAAAGAACAAGTTTAACATAAAAATAAACAGACATGCGATAGTTCCGAGATCGACGCCATGAACTCCGAGAATATATCAAGGATTGCACTTCTAGCCAAAGACAATTATGATACCTGGAAACTGCAAATGCAGGCCTTGTTAATTAAGGACTATTTATGGGAGTTCGTGAACAGAGGCGCGTTAAAACCTGAGTTGACAAACAATCGTGTCAACAAAGCCAACATGCAAGAATGGGTGCGAAATGATATTAAGGTGCACTCGGACATAATTTTGTCTATATCCTCGAGTGAACTCAAGCAAGTGAAAAATTGTGAGACATCGTGTGAAATGTGGTGGAAATTGGAAGAGATATATAAATCCAAAGGCCCAGCAAGAAATGCAACCCTTTTGAAGAGGTTAACGCTACAGAAAATGGCCAACATGAGTGATGTGCATGCGCATTTTAAAAGTTTTTTCTACTCTGTAGACAAGTTTAACAACACAGAGGTCGCGATCAACCCAGACTTGTTGACGATTTTATTACTCTACAGCTTACCCACTATTTTTGAGAACTTTTGGTGCACCAATGAATTGCATGAATTGCATTAAAATCATAGATAAAAGTGATGCTCGTAAGAGCAATGTGTGGAACGCATCATTGGATGCCATGTTTGCAAAGAAAAATGGCAGCTGGCGCGATCGGAAAGACGAGCCCGAAGTAAACATAAGTGACTGCGAAAAACAAAGAGGCGTGCACGTAATACAATATTTTAAGTGCCGAAAGCCTGGGCATAAGGCGAACAAGTGTCAAAGCAAGGACAAAAAGGAAAGTGTGAACTGTGCGAAAAACGTATGCTTGAATGTTTCGGCATGCAAGTCGAATGATCTAAACCGGAAGTGATGTCTAGACAGTAGCACAACAACAAACTTACTTGTGCAATGAGACAAAACTTTTCCGCGAAATGTATGACACCGGGCACGGTGCGCTAAACCTTGGGAACAGCGCAATATCTGACATGACGGGCATAAGCAAAGCACAGTTTTTAGCAAACATATTCGGTGACAAAAGGAATGTAGTGCTAGATAATGTATATACTCAACTTGAGAACAAACTTGTCGTCGGTCAGTAACATAACGGATCGTAGATTTTATGTTTAGTTTCAAAAAGACAGTGACATTATACAAGACTAGAGCGGGAATACTGTACTAAGTGCTGTCTGAGTCGATGATTTGTACTACGTGTGTGAATTCAAACATGGTGCGTGCACTATCACTTCACTTTTGAAAGAAAACAAAGTTCCATTCAATTTGTTACACAGACGACTGGGTCACACTAATGCGAAGGACATTGTGGATGCTGTTCGTAAAGGTGTTGTGAAGGGGGTTGTGCTGGCGGATTCAGCAAGTAAGTTGAACTGTGACATATGTATATGGGGGAACATGACAAGGACCCTGTTTCCCAACAAATCAAACCGCCACTCAGACGTCTTGGATGTGATAAAGGTATTTTGTCGAATTTATCGACGACAGCACCAGATGGTGCGAGATTCGATTCTTAAGGTCAAAGGATGAAGTACTCAAAGCTACTATTGAGTACATAACTCTCGTTGAGAACCAAAAGGGTAACGCTGTTAAGTGCTTGCAGTCCGACAATGATGGAGAATACACTAACAAGGAGTTTGACAAGTACTTGAAAATGCGAGGGATCACTAGAAGGTTGACTGTCCCATACAACCCGGAGCAAAACGACACAGCAGAAAGAAAGAATCGCTCTCTTCTTGACGTCGCTAGATGCCTTCTGATAGAAGCAAACTTACCCAATTCCTTCTGGGCTGAGGCGGTTAATACTGCGAATTACCTCTGAAATTACCTACCAATGAAGAGTTTAGAATGGTCGAACGCCATACGAGAAATGGACCGGTGGAGTGCCGGACGTGTCTTCCTTTAGGGTATTTGGAAGTGAAAAGCTCTACCTGGACAGGGAACCCGGAAGAGTAAAGTTTGACTCTCGTGGAAAGGAAGGGATCTTCCTTGGCTGCGCGGACGAGTACAAGGCATACCGCATGTGGTCACCCAAGAAGTGTCGAGTGGTGATAAGACGTGGTGACAAATTTATGGAGGACAATGACAGACAATGGACAGTCGAGTCACCCGTTATAAGCTTGGGGCATATATCCGTGACTTCATCACTTGTAATTCTATTGTGCTGACTGATGTTTGTTTTAATTGTGTTATCTTGTTGGTTCGGTTCACTTGACCCGTGGCGATCTTTCTCTAACAATTAGACTCTATCTCTTTCAGCTCCAGTGTAATGCTATCATCTCATCTGTGTCTAGGGCTTTCTAAGGGCCTCTTCCCATTAAGTTTGCCAATACTCTGAATTCGGTTCTAGAGTCTTCCATTCGCGCTGCATATCCTGCCCACCGTAATTCCATGGCCTCCACTTTCTTGAGAGTGATAGTTACTGGAACTAAAGACGAACTGTGTTATGTATGCATGCATGTATGGTAGAGATATATTCTAAATGGCATAGTTTAATTTTTATTACCCGCCTCTATGAGCATGTAAACTAAGTGTCAAGTGTGTCCAGTCAGATTCATCGGTAATAAGAAGGTTGCAAATATTACCTTGATTTTCTGATAACACCAATTATTTTATTTAAATATGCTAAATTTATATTGTGTTTAAAATTATTGGTGGAAATATGAAATGGAGATCGAAACATATGGCTCATTCTGAGAAAGAAACCCTTTCTTAAAAAGTTGAATAATACTATTTTAGAGCAGTACTGTGATTGAATGGGAGGGAAAAGTGAGCTTTCCAAGTTTGTAAGTTAATAGTTTAGAAATAAATATTAAAGCTACTATTAATTATGTCTTCAATTTGTAAAGAATATTTACTTCAATTTATATTATCACTAATATGTAAAGAAATCTACCTCCATACTTATTATTCTTGACAGTAAAAATGTTCAAATTCCCAGCTACTGGATCCTGCTAGTATTGTAAGTAGGCTATATTCAACCACTCTTAACCCCTGCTGTTTCTTGATGAATTAAGCAGACTCAGAATTCAACCCTTTCACTTATCACCAAATTTAAAAATGTAGTTTCTTCATAACTTAGTCAACAAAAATGTTCATGAATATTGTGACATAAGCATAAAACTTACTACATTTTACTTCATAAAGTAACAAACTCCATGGCGAGAGCCCACAAGTGAGCTATACCAACCGAGCGTGCACCGTTGTTAGCAATGATAGTCCCCACATTTGCGGATAGAGGGTTAGCAAGTATCATAAAAGTGTAGTTATTAAAAATAACTTTTAGCTTGTAGTAATGCATATATATCTTTAAAAATTACTTATTATTTTCGTCAAATTAAGTTTATGTAGGAAATAAAACCAATATTTTTCTTTGTGAGTGGACTAACCTTCACAGAGTGGCCACTCAAATAGTGGGGTAAAATTACAGTATAATTCTTGAGTTTCCTGTCAGATTAATCATTTTTACGATTTTTAATAAGACTTTTACTCCGGTTGTTAGACTTAAAAATAAACAATTCGGTAGGAAAATGTTTCCTAAAATGTGTGCTGAATTTTAAAATTCTACTTAATACTAGGTTAGTACATTATTAGTCTTATAGAGTTCATACCATCTACAAACTCAATTATGCTTTAAAACAATTTAATTACTTCAAGAGGGATTAAAAAAAAATTCCTTACCATCTTCGGTTGGGAGATCTTCCCTCCTTCCCAAAATATGTTTGGGAACAGCCTTGGAATTAACCTCAAACATAATCAACATTCTTTTAGGTATGGGTCATGTGTTCTAGGCTATGAGTAGTGTGTGGACATGTTACACAGAAGTGTGTTTACAAATGTTTCCTGGCCCTGACACCAAAATTATAGTAGTATTAAAGTAGGAGGAAACCATTAAAAAATAAAAACATATTGTTTGTATTCAACGTTGAGTTTATTTCACTATTTAGGTATCAATTTTAGCTATTAAAAGTTACAGCTACATATCACATGCCTACACAAATAAATAAATGAAAATGTGTTTTCTTATTTGAATCTGAATGCCTATACATGCTGCTGTATGCATCCTAATGACCTAAGGATGATCGAGACAAGGCATGTTGGAAGTCATGATAATGATATAAATACAAAATAGAGTGATTTTTCTGGAAATTTAATACAAAATTGATTGAAGGAAAATTTCTGAAGTTTGGTCATACTTTAGAACAAATTATCATGGTATTTTTAAATTGCTGATAGAGGGCAAAATCCAAGCATTATTTATTCTTGGTTTTTCCTAAAGCTTTAAATTCAAACATAATTTATGGTTTTTCGATCAGTAAAATATGATACTATAATTTTCACAGTTAAATGTTAAAAAAATTGTATTCAACCATTAAAAGTGATTATATTATTAGTTAACTACATACCAGTTTAGTAAGTTTAATAGCTTTTATGAGCACGTTTATGAAATCCCCTAAAAGATGATATTCCGAGTATTATAGAAATAAATAACATTTTGTTAGTTTATAGGACAAGCATAATGGAACATAATCTATAGTCACGAGAAATCAGTGCAATATTATTAATTTAATTCAGGTATAAAGGGTGTAGTCAACTTTACTTTGATCAAATTATCAAAATAATAGCACATAGATTATATAGCCATATTTGATATCAAAATTAGTAAATAAATTCACTTAGTACAGATATTAACGAATAACAAAAATTGTGTTTTTTTTTCTTTCATTATTTTTATCACCGCATCATACTACCTGTTTGGGTTCTACGCATGGGTTGTATAATAGATGTGCATTATAGATCAACTGCACTAATCCAGTTCCACGATCTAATGTTGGACCTCAGCTTACAATAACTTAAATTTTCAACACTTTGTGTTGAAGCA
Organism: Timema shepardi; assembly: GCA_902151425.1. Lineage (NCBI taxonomy): Eukaryota > Metazoa > Arthropoda > Insecta > Phasmatodea > Timematidae > Timema > Timema shepardi. The sequence continues at coordinate 44,769 of CABFVX010000479.1, read as the reverse complement.
TATAAAAAAGTATGAATTTTAACTAAATTAAAAAAACTATAACTTACAAAAATTACAAAAAATATTGTTTAATATAGAAAGTCTTTATTAAAAATGATGTTTAGCAAATGTCAGCTTGTGAGACATTAGTTGAATCATTTATCAAAGTACAATGCCACTAATTTTTTTTTCAATCTTAGAGAGCTTATTAAGAAAAATTTTGTTTTGCCCTTCCCTATGCACTTGATTTAAATAATCATTGAAAACAGTGTTTAACACTTCTAAATAATTTTAAATAACATTTAAAATGCATTTTGTGGCAACATATATTTAAAGTATATTTGTGTTGTAGGCACACTTTTTAATTATAAATCAGGCACCATACTTTGATAGAAGGAACACATTTAATAATCCCAAGTAAATTAACACACAAATATATAAAATCTATTTTAGACTTTAAATAACATTCAAAATTTTAAATTAACAGTAAATATACTATACATATTTTTTTACATTGCATTTCATGCACACATAAGAGGAAACAAGGAAATATCTCAAAAACTTTTACATGATGTATATTACTTAATTAATACACTAATGGGCACTGATATCACGAGAGAATATAAGAAAATATTTAAATTTATTAATAAAATATACTTATTTTGTGACTGCTGTTGATAAGAAAGGCACAAATGGAGGAGTAAACAAAACTCCAGTCCTTTCTAAACATAGCTACACATTAAAATCACCCATTGACAATCACAAACTATGATACAATATTTTCACTAATTTGAAGTTAAATAAATCCAACATACGGTTTATCTCCGAGTCCAAGGCAAGAACTGGTCATCCAATCAATAAAAGTGATGTTTAAATTCCCAGGATATTGTAGTATACATTTATCAATGGTGATAACTGAAGAAGACTCCAGTTATTGATATGTAATAGATGTTCATGTCAGACTAAAGTCAAACAAGTTTACTATATACTCAAAGAGGCAAGTAGACTCCTCAATAAAGTTTTATTAGATAATTTGCTCTATTTTTACGGTTTCCAAGTGATATTTTCACTAAAAAAAAGCTGTGTGTTTTAAAAAGCATGTGCTGTCTTTTAAGAAATACTGTTGGGAAATTGAGAATATGACAGCTATATTGAAAGAGGATTGGATCCTAAAACTATTGATTAACTCACCGAAATAAATGGATTTCTACCAGAATATTACAGTCCACAAATAGTTCAGCAATTTATTATAGAGCTCAAAGTACCATCCAAATCCTATACAAAATAAACATATAATTCAGAATAAAAATCATATGAGAATTTAAAATACTTTCTATAACTAAACTACAACATGACAAAATAAATATATGTGGTACGATTGTAATAACAATCAGCTTGACTAAAAACTGAAAAGAACTAGGTTCATTAATAAGACTTTTGAAATGTACAACTGTATAAGTTAACAAAAAGTATGTGAAAAATTAGCTCATTATATATTTACAATTTTGAATCAACGTAACCAGGATGTGTGTTTTAGTAGAATGTGTAAGTCTGGTTCTCCTTTCCTATACCCCTCTCCAAATATAATGGTTTCTTCCGAATTATCTTAAAACATTACACTTTTTGCAGTCTTCAGTTTTGTAAACGTATATAAGGTATTTTTGATTTAAACTTTATGTCAAAGCTATATCTATCTATTAGCTAAAAACTACTCAATGTTCATACAAATATTTAGGCTTGAGACATAAAATTTGAAAGAAGCTGTTAGAATGCCACATTACATATGAAATTAGATTAAATGGATTTTAGAATTGTCAGTAAAAAAAAGGGTGCAAAAGTTAGCCGCAAATGAACACATACACAAGTATACACACATGCGCACATCTATGAGGAGTGAACCCTAAACTGACGAGTTAAGTGACACATAATTTTGGACACATAAAAGATATACCACAATCACCAAATCTGAAAGTAAATAATTACTTCTTAAAAACTTAAGCTTCATGACAAAATGTAGCCAACTAAAAAATGGTCAATTCTTAAAACAATCAATTGCTTCTAAATCACCTTCCTACAACAAACAAAGAAAAAACCCAATCAAACAGAAATTTTAATGGCCATCAAATACCTGCCGCATGACACAATGTATCCTATAAATAATCAATTCATAAGAACATAAAAGGTGTTTTACTAATCATTTATCATAGTATTATCTAGTCAACTAAAGAATCACCTATTTTCAAGACAACTAACTGCTTTTTTAAAGCTTGTTTAGTGACACAAGATAGACAATTAAACAATAGAAATGTTTTAAGATAGTAATCTACTTCTTAAAAACATTGTTTAGGTACAAAATTTAGCCAAGTAAACAAACATCAAATCTTAAGACAATTGATTGCTATTCAATAACCTTGCTGCATGAGACAGTAAGCCAATACCAATTTCTAAGACAATATATTGCTCTTCATTAACCTGGCTGCATGACACAGTAAACCAAAACCAATTCTTAAGACAATTGATTGCTCTTCATTAACCTGGCTGCATGACACAGTAAACCAAAACCAATTCTTATACAATTGATTGCTCTTCATTAACCTGGCTGCATGACACAGTAAACCAAAACCAATTCTTAATACAATTGATTGCTATTCAATAACCTTGCTGCATGAGACAGTAAACCAAAACCTAGCCTTATACAATTGATTGCTCTTAATTAACCTGGCTGCATGACACAGCAAACCAAAACCAATTCTTAAGACAATTGATTGCTCGTCATTAACCTGCTGGCTGCATGACACAGTAAACCAACACCAATTCCTAAGACAATTGATTGCTCTTCAATAACCTTGCTGCATGAGACAGTAAACCAACACCAATTCCTAAGACAATTGATTGCTCTTCAATAATCTGGCTAAAGGAAACAATGTAGCCACCAACTAATCCTCAATGTTAGATAGCTTATGATTCATAAAGTATAGATTGACGTTTTATACATAATTTTTGAAAAATTAAAATGGATACCATGTAATTAAAGTTAGTTTTCCCTCAGGCACTGGAATCAATATTAATTTATTATATATATATATTTTTAATATTGAACAGCTTTTGTGAATAAATTATCATTATTGTTTTAATAATAAGAAAAGGAGATTCAATCATATCGCACCAAATGCTGCTTTTCTTATTTAAGAAAATCAACATATTCACTGGATATTTTTAGATTGTACATTTTATGCACTAATAAATTCTAAAATATTACAAACTTTAACAAAATAAAGGCACTTATTTATATAAGGGCTCTCAAAGATAATCAATTGAAATATTAATAATTTTTACGCATTTCTTTTCAATGTTACAAACACAATATTAAATAAGAGTTTTTTTTAACATGGATATCATATTACTCATTTGCTATGAAAATATTTGTGAATATAAAAATTTTTTATATATAAAAATTATTCCTTATACTATAAAATCTATTTGAAACACATCAACAATCATCTGATTCTTCGTGTTAAATGGCAAGATATTATTTACAAGTACACATACTATTGGACTATGTTAGAATGTAGTCAAATTTAAAAAATATGATGACCATATTGGCTTTTCATTTCACTTTTTTTGCTAAAATTGTTCAATTTTTATTTCAAAGATTTATGGCATGTGTTGCCAATTAAAACTGCAAGATGCTACTTGTTTTTAAAGAAGGGGTAGACAAAGTTAAAGGAGTGGTGGCTCAAATTCATCTTAAAATCCTACTCTGTTACAGTTTACAGAAGACATCACAATGTGGCCTACTCTCTTGTTCTTAAAATGGAAGCAGAGTAGGGTTAATCTTTTCTTTGTGCATCCTTTCTATATGCCTGGCCACATGCATCTTCTGCTTAGCTCTATATGGGCAAAAAGGACATTGAAATTGTGGCTCCATCCCACATTCCCACTTTTCATGGTTCCGCAATGAGCTTTTGAGTTTGTATGCTCGATCGCACCGAGGGCACACAAAATTCTTGGGACTCTCACTGCCTATATTGGTCAACATGGGTCCCACCCGGTGAAAGTTGCCTAATAAGAGAGTGGGTACAGAAGGATGGGCCGCCGACCAAGCGTCCCAGCCCATTTCGCGCAAGGCGCGGGAACGAGGAGAATTGTTTACAGTACGAACACCTGGAACAGGAAACAGAAAGAAACTGGTGTCAAGACAAAGCTCTTTTTTCTAAAACTATTTTCAAAACAAACTTATCATAGCAGCATATTAAAAACGCATTCAAATTTCATGCCTTTGTTGTATTATTTGAAAATGAATGCAAAAGTTTGTCTAAATAGCATTAGGTTAATAATAAACTTAAACATATATTTTTTATTTAAGTGAAGTCACATTTTTTATGAATAAATATAAAAGTAAAAACAAGGATGTTTGAATTTCTTCAATGTTCCTTTTCGTTTGGATGTTTACATCAATATGAAAAAATAATGCTAAGTAAATAATGACTAGGTTACAATAGTTTGCACTTTATATAGTAGTGCATTAGGTACCGTTTTCACTTAACACATACATTGGATAAAATACAAAAATATACATATTCGTAGATAGTGAAATGAACAGTTTTACACAAATCCAGTCACCAGAAAAGCATTAAACTAAGCATTATGATAAGACAATTATTAATGAATTTGAATTATTATTTCTCCCAGTGTGTCTTAAAATCCGTTTGGGCTATTTGCATTTAACTACACTAATGTAGTATGAATTAATGAAGGTTAATGTAACGGATATGTTTCCAAAATTATGGAAAGGAAGATCAAGAAATCATTTTTAAAAAAACACTGTCAATACATCCAGCAAGATTCAAATAACCCCCACATCACTGGAAAACTTGACTAGATGAGCCTGACATTCAGTCAGCATGTCCACCAATATGAGTGAATATGTTAATCCACTACATTTACAACTTAAACAACATTTGTTTACTCCAATGTGAGTGGTATCGCTTATAACTTTTAAGCCAATGGATTGATTTTGACCATAATTGATTGGTGTATTTTTTCTTCTTCTTGAGAGATATAATTCCATCTTTGAGCAAACTTGATACATTCCTCCATGCAAACATTTATTTAATAATCTTTCTTTAGAACAATAATATAAAATCATGGGTGTCTAAAAGTTCAACTTAGTATTGGAGGTAAACAAAATAAAGTACTTATTTAATTTCTTATACTCATCCACATGTTAATTTGAATTAAATAATTACAGGTCCAGAAACAATTATAGTAATAGATAGTTTGAAATTAGCTATGTTGGTCATCAGATTGGATAGGCTGTGCCAAGATCAGCAGTGCTGATGGTCAGCCTTTGATCCACACATCATCTAAAATTTTGAAGAAAGAGGAATACCATCATATATAAAAATCATTTCGAAAGGTTACCGATAGTCTTTTATGAATATCTTTGTGCATTTCTTAATATATCCCATTTTGTTTGAACAGCTTTAAAAAAATGATAGTTTATACATATTAGCTTTTAGTAAAAGAGATAGGCTTTACTATATGAGTGACAGGGTATATTAAATTAGTTATTTGAAAAATATGAGTATTTTTTTAGTAGGCTATAAATAAGCTTTAAAAGATAATTAAATTCAAATCTACATTCACTACTTTGTATAAACCACTAATAATTTAAATTATGTTCATTTTACTGTTAAAAAACCCCATTTAATAGAGATTAGTTTTAATAAACATGGTGGTATATTTGGTTGAAAATGTCCTATTTAATAAATATTTAAAATCAGTTAAGTTGCAATGTACCGCTGAGATTAATAATAAATTTAGTATTTACTTCACTCCAACCTGAGTGACTTACTAAAAGGGATATTAAGCCTTAAGGTTATTTTAGTTTCACTCGGTCATGAAAGTGTACAAATCACTTTATTCCATTTTTATCCTATTACCACTGTGTCGAATGTTTTTGTAAGCACCGCATCTTACTACACATTAAGATCACATACTTATGTAATAATTACACTTAAATGTTAGGTATGAGGAAGGCTAAATTTATAGGAAATGTACTTAGATTTGTGTGGAGAGTAGGAAACCATTTAGGAAAAGCCACCCTCAGTATTCCCAACAAGGATAGAACCATGATATTTCCGTCATCAGCAGTCTAATCTATTGTGAGAGTAGTGCCATGGACCATGCAACCACCGAAGCGGTTAATTTGGAATTAATCCTCAAATATGTTATAACAGTGTGGTCCAAATGTTCACGACTCACTGGGCAATCTGCAAAGTGCAACAAATATATTGAAAACAAGACATGGGACAACAGGGAGCCCACAGGTCGGACCACACCATCTTATATTATTAGTAGAGTTGGGTCGAATCCACTATTTTACAAATCCAAACCTCCAATTTACTTTCGAATCTCGAATATAAATTCAAATCTTGGAATAAACTATGAACCTAAGAGGAAATATAAATATAATATAAAACAAAGAGTTCACATTCTTACATTTATTATAACATTCACGCATTCTGTTAAGTGTTAAATTACTGGTCTGAGGCTGGTTATTAAGTTCATAATATATTATTATACTTGATTCCGAACCACCAATAAGCAGTAATAAAGCTCTAAAACAAATTTCACTTGCAAAATTGGGGAGTTAGGGGGGGGGGGGGG
>CABFVX010000479.1:8480-38049 GCA_902151425.1 Timema shepardi | reverse complement strand
CGAATTATAAAGATTTGCCTCAAATCCTAAATTTTATTAAATCTTTGAATCTTGAGTATCCTTAAGGATTCAAGGGATTCGAGAATCCATCTCTAATTATTAATAGATATAGTTCACCATTTTCTAATATTCATTAATTTATTAACACAGTAAGTCATTGATATATATGAAATATATTAATTGTAAACATATATATATATATATAACACTATTGATATTGAACTTTGTGAACAGCCCAGGCCTAAAAAAATTGAGTAAACTTTAGAATGACACTATTAGGTACGGTTTAAAAGGACGGGTTATTTTGTCAAGCACATGGAATGTCTCACGTTCCCTATTGTAGCATCCACATCTAAAAATAATAACAAAAGTATTTGGCTAGTACTAGAGTTTGTATTTATGTTTGATAGATAGGCTCTAATTTCAACCAGAAAGGATTGCATTAACATTGAGTGAGATATGTATAAGCTTAGCACCATAAAAATGCATAAAATTTACTGCTGACCAATGTAATTATTTAGCTGCATGTGCCATATTTCCACCAAAACTCCAGTTTTAGGAGCCTGGCCGGCTTAGTATAAGCCTTAATTGTTATTAGTACTCATGGGTTAATTATTAGTTGTGTTGTATTATTGCATCAAATAGTTACACATCCTACCAATGTGCTTAGATAACTTTATAGCATATGGAATAAACATTACATTTATTAAATTAATTTGAATTAGTGAAACACCTTGATTGTTGATAACAAATTAGTTGGAACATGCAAAATTTGCACTTGTTAGAAGGTGGATTTTACTCTCATTACTCAAATAACACGAATTTAGCATTAAAAGAACAGTCTTTCCCTGCCAAGTGATCCAATATTTTAACAATTTTGAATCATACACTCATTGGTTTTATTTTTTTCAAATTTGGCTCACCTAATGTAATCCCAGATATATTAAAAAATCCTAATTTGTATCTGAAGTAGTTTTTTAAGTTACAGACCTATGAAATCTAAAAAAAAAAGGAAAAAAAATGAAATCTTCCAGTGGCACACAATTACAAAATAAATGATTACTCAAGCTAGAAATAAGATAAAATACTCTGAAAATAAACATTTGTAGTTTATTTTATAATATTTTATATTACAAGTAACATTGCTAGTTTTTAATTAAAACAAACAAAACATTAAACTTAGCATAATTTATGGAAAGATTAATCATGGGTTCAACAGCGTCAAGTTACTGGATCACTTTACACGGAATTATCCTTAAAAAGGATAGTTCAAACTGAAGCAGTGTGTTGAAAAGTAAATGGCAGACACGGTAGTGGACATTATAAAAGCACTGCAGGTAGTTGCTTTATTAAAATCAGCAGGTGCTAAGAAATGTCAGGAGACAACTTGGTTACCATGTGCAAATTGTACCCTAAAAGAGTTCTTACAATGTACAGTACTGTACAACAATGTTCTGACCAACAAAAGAATGAAACTCAAGGAAAATAATTTGGCCACAGAGGCAATGTTTTCATTTGAGATCTAGTATAGTTAACAATGTTTGAATAGTTTATTTTACAATTAACTATGCATGGAGAAATAGAGAATAAATATTTATTCTGGACTCTACCCGAGTTTTTTTTTAATCATTACTAATTGAACTTGTATAGACATAAATAATAATACCACCTTCTGAATATAATACAATATAATAATTGCCTCTGTGGTAGGCTGAAGTGATTATTTCACCTCTGTATCGTGTGACTGCTAAAAAACTAGTTAAAGAGTATCCATCACACATCCACACTTGGTAAATGATAAAAATCGAGAATGCCCTTCTTATTTTGAATCATGGGATTAGTTTAGAAATAACTCCTTAAATAAGAATCCACCAATCAAAGATCAACCTGGCATGATTTATTTTCTAAAAAATGAATGGTGTCAATGGTACACTATTACTCTTTAACTAAACTCTAAACACGGCGTTCACCTTGCACTATAACCCGGGGATGGGTGAGTGTGAATATCTTTGAGGGTCAGCTTAGTCAACTAAGTCGCTTTAATTGACATTGATCCAATGTTGAGTCATGCTGGCTTGAGAAAGTGAGAATATGATGGCCGAAATGTCTAATACTGGGATCATGAGCACTGTTAGTTTTAAGGAGGTCACTAATAAATATGATTCATTTCAACTTCAATAATAGATTATTTATAAGTAGTAGGTGACCTGGCGGTCTAGGGGTAAGGTGTCAGAGTTCTGTGCTGGCGGCCGGGGTTCAATCCTCGGTCCCGGCACAGATTTATCTGATTACCAAACCCTTCCTTCACCTCTGACAAGACATCTTGTGAATGTGGGGAATGCCAGGCCCCCACCGTGGTTCGGATTCCACGCTAAACTGTAGGTCCTGCATTTCATCTCACAATCACCCTACCATTACACATTAGCGTAAGTGCGTATAGCCCGAACGGGTAGAAAATCGCGGTGCTAATAATAATAATAATAATATTTATAAGTATGTAATAAAGCATGTTTCAATAAATAAATAATAGCATGACTTCACAAACCAGTGGATAAAAAAGAACAATTTGAGGTTTTATTAATTAAATAATTATATGATTATTTTAAAAAGAGGATGTATTTCCACACACACTCAATTATTATTGAAAAGGCACAAAAATAAAATATTATTAAGTTGTTATTAAAAAAAAAAAGCTTTACTCCATTTATTCCAAAGCATGCTAGTTACAATTTACAAATAAAATCTTAGCAATCATTATAAAATCAAGAAATTAACAGCATATATGTTAATAGAATGACGAGTTTGTGTGTAAGACTGTCATGAGTGTTGCGTGAAAGCGGTGTTTCGGTTAATCGATTTCTACTGTAATGAAAAAAAATACCCACTTTGGATAATGTGTCCCGCAGAATTTGTTAAAATATCACAAACATTTTCAGATTAGTACCGAGAGCAATTTTAATTCCTAATTTAAAAAAATAGTTTACCTTTTTCCTCTATAAATGGTTGTATGTGAATTCCCATCGTATTTGTCTTAGTACCAATTATTTGTAAAAATAATTGGTACTAATAATTACTTAGTTTTATTTTTGTAATATTAGGAAATTATATGTCTATTAGAAAAAGTTTAATAAAATAAATTATGAGATTTTATATTTACTAAAAGATTAACAAAGATTATCTATCAATTAATTTGACTTAATTAAGTGAGAAATGTTTTAATTGACTCTGATTAAAACAAAACATACAAACCAAATTATTTCATTCATACGAGTATCAATAGTTCAGTGGAAACTGACCAGTGAATTCATCAATATATTCCATACTATTAAAAGAAACATGTTTTCATTGATTAACATATACGAACATACTTGTTGGTCAACTTTTTTTCTGGTAATTTTTTGTATCAAGTTTTAATAATATACAAATTAAATACAAAAATGGTGTATGCCTCTTTCATTCACATATGGCAACAGACAAGTGGTGTCAACCGGGTGGGGTGACTGACCTTGTTCCACTCACTGAGGTGACATGCGTACATTCAATGACGCACAGAATAGTAGCCGGCCGTTGAACAACAATACCACATACCATGTTCTTAGTTATTATGTAATGTAATTGTTAGTTTAATGTGTGTATAATAATTATTTTAATTGCTAGTTATATATTTGTTCGGATAATCCGAACACCAGCAAATCCGAACAGGCCCTGATCCCTATTAGTTTGGATTAACAGGGTTTAAGTGTAATTAAATATATATATTCTTGATTAGACCTGTATCTGATTTGTACATTCTTCAAAAGATTTTATTTCATTTTTATATAATTTTCCAATTTATTATGTTTTAAAAACAGAGTACAAATAAAATAAATTGTCTTAATTTAGCAGTGATTTATAAATGTATGGTGTGTTTTATGCACGTTGGGGGTGTAAATATATATATATATACACACACACACACACACATCATACATAGAACATACATTTATAAATCACTGACAATAGATATAAAAGTTTTCTTTGAACATGAAATAATTATATCAAATATACAATTTAACTTTTATATTTGCTTAGATTATTTAACTTTTAAAGACAAGATGGAATGGATTTTTTTTAATTATCACTAAGAAGCCTTCTTGTGATTATATAATCAAGAAGTACACAGTAGGAAGTAGAGTCAACAATGGTGCCTGTACTATGACAACATGGTTTATACTACTAAATAAACCGATACAGTTTCAAGGAGTCTAGATTTTATTAAAATAAATTTGAAATAATTGAGTTGATATATGAGTACAATTTGAATTAATGCAATTCCATTGCAAACAAAAAGTAAAATCATCACTTAAAATAATCAACAAAATTAGTATGTTAATAGGTAATACAGCGTGAATATATTGTTAATTAAAATTATCTTAAATACAGTTTGAGTTCATATTCTTAAAATTCAAAATATTTTAGAAGATTGTTATAGTTCAAAAGTTTATATTTTTGGAAACCTTTAAGTTGCTATTCTCTAAAATAACAAACTTATAAGATAAATATTTTAAATGAACTTTATGCTTTTGTGATTGTCAGATGCTTCATTAAAGTTTCTTAATATAAGGATAGTAATGCATTCATATTTAAGTTATACTTTTTTTTACACTACTAATGTATATAAAATAATATATACAAACATTCTAAATAACAAACATATTTTTTTAAATACAATTTCATGTTAAAAGAAAAACATTATTCATTCAGTAAAATGGTCAGTATTATCATTATGGTTCTTGCAGGTGCATAATACAAGTGAATTGATTGTAATTTGGAACCATACTTGCAGTAAGTTATGAACCATGTGAAGACTGTTGTCTTGAATCAATTAAAGAGTTTGAACGAGTTTTTAAGAAATGGTTGGTTAGCATAAAAAGTTCAAACTGTAATATCAACTGTCAAGGTCTACTATGCTTAAAAGTAAATATATTTGGATGATTCACATATTATTGAAAGTGTTCATACATTTATGAGAACTCTAATGTAAAATATAATAATAGTAATAATAATAATAATAATAATAATAATAATAATAATAATAAACTAATCTGCATTATTTCATTTTATAATTTGCTTAGATAAAAATAAAGCTTCAATCATTATTATGTAAATATATATCTTGTCTCTAAGTCAAGAATTTATTCTACACTAAAAAGGTGAAACAAGTTACACTAGTAATTTAAGTAAATAGTAATATAAGACATTTTCTTTGAGAAATACCCAACATTTTTACTTAAACTAATAAATTACATAGATTATTGTAAAAGGCATGATTTTAAACATAAAAAATAATAATTTTAAGTACAGGACTATGTTAAATGTTACATTTTAATACACAAAAATATGAATCAACATATGAATATTATAAACACATACATTAAATAGAAAATATCTAAACATATTTCAATAATTATATCTATACATTTGAAAGATAAAATAAAGCACAGCATAAAATATATTTATTTTATTTACATTGTTTAGAAAATGATGCATCTAATAAGTATATTCTGAATTTTGCACAAAATTAAAGGTTACGGTAGTCAACTGACATTTGTTTAAGTTGGTCTGCAGCATTGATGAGTTGTGTATTTTGAACATGTTTATTCCTCGTGTATTTATTACTGCCCTTCCCCCTTTCCCCAACCTTTAAAAGAAACTGTTTATGAACTGCACTACTTGTCATTCAACAAGAAGCACTAGCCCAAATGTCGACACTGTGCAAATACACATTTTGAAAAGTTTTAAACTTTTAATTTTCCAGATTGGTAATTGGAAAAGCCATTCAATGTTCACAAACTTTATTCAACTACCACATCATTCAAATTGATTACAATGTATTTAATAATTTTTCTTTAAGGAAGATCAAATATGTAATTGGAATTCATTTAAAGAGATTGTTTAACCAAGGAAACTCTATGAATATGACTATTACTTGATAAAGGGAAAGACTTGTTCTTGTGTGTTGTACAGGGTGCGGCAGAAATATATGACTGTTTTGCAAGTTTAATAACTTTTGATTTTCGAACAAAAAATTGTTTACATTTTGTCATTAAATTCAGCATATTTTGTCATCGTTAATTACACCATGAAACCATTTTAGAACACAAGTTAGGTATGGAAAATAATGCTTTGCAAATGTCCTCCATTTTTATTCACACATTGCTGAAGTCTTGCTCTGAAGTTAGTCATGACATCACAAATCATGGTTGTCGGTATTGCCCTAATTTAATGTTCGATAGCAACCTTGAGTTCTTCCAAAGTATGTGGCTTACCAATGAAAACTTTCGACTTCAGATAACCCCACAAAAAGTAGTCAAATGCCGAAAGATCGGGTGACTGCGCTGGCCACGGGATATCTCCACGAAGTGAAATTAGGTGTTTTGGGAACATGTATCTGAAGCACTGTCATGGAAACCCGTGATGTATGGGGGGATTCCACGTCCTGTTTGAACCACACTTGGGCATTGTTCAGTTGCATTCTTGAGTGTCTACTTCACTCACAAAGAGACACAGTATGGTGTGGGTTGACACATCGTGGAGTCATTGGCCCATATTTCCTCGAAAAGGATGGTCTAAGTGCTGCGGTGAATTCTGGTCGCTATGTTTCAATGTTAAGAAACTTCCTTAGACCTCAAATGCAAAGAATGCAACTGAACAATGCCCAAGTGTGGTTCAAACAGGACGTGGAATCCCCCCATACATCACGGGTTTCCATGACAGTGCTTCGATACATGTTCCCAAAACACCTAATTTCACTTCGTGGAGATATCCCATGGCCAGCGCAGTCACCCGATCTTTCGGCATATTACTACTTTTTGTGGGGTTATCTGAAGTCGAAAGTTTTCATTGATAAGCCACATACTTTGGAAGAACTCAAGGTTGCTATCAAACATTAAATTAGGGCAATACCGACAACCATGATTCGTGATGTCATGACTAACTTCAGAGCAAGACTTCAGCAATGTGTGAATAAAAATGGAGGACATTTGCAAAGCATTATTTTCCATACCTAACTTGTGTTCTAAAATGGTTTCATGGTGTAGTTAACGATGACAAAATATGCTGAATTTAATGACAAAATGTAAACAATTTTTTTGTTCTAAAATACAAAAGTTATTAAACTTGCAAATCCGTCATATATTTCTGTCACACCCTGTATTATTGAGTTGATAACCCTTTATCAAACCTTATAAAATTACTGTAGGGTGACCCACCTCGGTGGCGTAGTTGGCTAACGCGTTAGTCGTGTTGAGCTCGACTGCTGAGGACGGGGAGATCGAGGTTTGAATCTCGGTCGAGTGAACTGGGGGTGGGTGGGGTCCTAAACGGTTTTACACTCTCCCTCCACGCAAATGCGGGTTCACGGCCTCTAATTCAACCTTCCCAATTCCTAATCCATTAGCATAGTTAGTACTTAAAGCGTATAACCCGAACGGGTAGTAAGACGCGGTGCTAAATAATAATAAAATTGTAGGGTACATTTTACAGATATAAATTAAGCATCCCTTTATCCCATAAAATATAAAAATCTTGTTCTAATTCCCATAGTTCTATCTATGGTGAATATAACAGCTTAAAGTATCTCTTTAAATAATTGATATAAATAATTTGTAAATGTATGTTTGATAATAGATTGCTCTATATTTAATTAGGTTAATGGTTCCTTTGAAATGTGTGGGCTTTATAAATTAAATAAAAGTTTTTATTTTATCAATTACATGAAATACAAGAAACCGTTTAAATATTTTCAAAAATTAAAATATGATTTGATTTAATGAGATATATTAAAAATAGATACTGTAGTCACATTGATTTAGACCTCACTATTATTACTACAATCATTACAATTACTTCAGAACCTTATGTTTGTTTCTTCTTTATTTTCTGAAAATATGTATGTTGACTAATTAGCAGTTTTTTATCAAGTCTTGCTAACATTGCAAACAAACTTTTACACATAAATGACACCACTTTTAGGTAAAGTGGGGACATTTTTAACCAATAAATTGTCCAAAAGAGGAAAATAATATGACATTTTTTTAAGTAATGGAAGCACAAGCGTTGGGTTCTTCACATAAGACTTAATATGAATGAGAAATCTTCTATTATAAATTTATTCCTATATTGTCACTAAAAGTATCTTCTTTGTGTTTTTTTAGAGATGATATATTTCCTGTCTTACACATTCATGATCAAACATCACACTGCTACCCTTAGCAACCCTAAGGCTCCCTCCTAGTTAAAGAGCCATCTCGCAATTGCTGGAGCAAAGCCAGCCTAAAATGTATTTAAAAGAGTTGACACTAAATGTTCAATGAGGCCACACTTCCTTTTTTAAATTTTAAGATACTAGCCTTTTACATTTGTTTAGATATATATGACCATACTTCGTTGTGGATTTGTAGAGAAAAAAATGTTGCACCGAATTTAGTTTTTCACCTAGCCTACCTATTTTGATCAATCACTCAACAATATCACCATTTTATTTATAATCTAAAGTTCTTTAATTACATTTTAATTAACATTACAAGTACACAGACAATTGATGCTCGAGTTTAACCACACAAAATCTAACAGAGAAGAAAATACATTTTGACCTTGGTTCTACTGGATGTATAGGGATCTAATGCCAGTCTTGAATACAACTTTCAAAGAATACTTCACCTTCCAAAAATCAATCAATATCAATCTAACTTTAAATGTTTTGTTTTTTTAAAACAAACATAACATTCTATGTATCAGGTAACACTCTTCGAATCTGTATTTTGAAAGAAATAGTTAAAATCTGTCAAAAAATTACAATTTTTTTAAAAACCAGTTTTCAGTAAACTATCGTTAGTTTTATTGATGTAATTAAAATCTTGATTTTGTTTTTAGGAATGACCATAAAACATTTTAATACAAAGTTTGAACAAAATACATTTGATCATTTGACTAAACTGTTATCACAAGGACAGACAAATTTTTAATTGCCTTTAATTTATCTATTTTTGAGGCATATTTAATTGCAAGATTCATCATCATTTTGAGGACAATATTTTTAATGATTTCAATAACATATCCATGTGATATGTAAAACCAATATTCAATTCTGTTATTTCACCAAATCTAGATTTTTCACCAATTTGGTTCAGTTTCTTAGGACAAATCTCCTACCATGGTAATTTAATTTATTATAGTCTTTTCCGATTATATGTATATTAAGCTATCAACAGCACTGTCTTGTTTTCAAGCATTAGTTAGGTCACTTGTTTATTAAAATATAAGTTCTTTATTTCTTTTATATGTAAAACATTACTCTAACAATGTTTATTTTGAAACACATTAAATAAGCCAAACCATACGTTATGTCCCATTTAGAGGGTTCACACAAGTGTCCAGGGTTGAACTTAAGAATGTAAGGGTAATTCCCCAATTATGGATCAAATAAGGACTTTTTTTACAATATAGTTTAAATAATATGTGAAAATGAGCTGATATTTAAATAACCAAATATTGTATTGTGCAGTTGCTTCTTAGAGGCTAGGTTAAGATAATATTTTGTTTTTAATCCTTCGATTTTAAGCAATTGAGATATTTAAGATAACTGGTTTCATGCAACGTATGCTTTCTTAAATGGTATTTTGAAGCTTTCATGCTATATTTTAAAATATGTTTTAATAGCTTTGTTAAATTGAATAACTTTCAAAGGTAACAAAGCATGACAACGATTGTCATGAACTAAGTTAAATCACCATAAATAAAATGTTATATCAGTCTATCTTTCTGGAAAAAATTAGTTAACTCAATGCATGGATCAGAAATTGAAATCACAAAAAGTATTATCTTTTTCCCACTGTGTTTTACCACCCACTTAGATTAAACGCACAAAAGACGTAGTTGAAACTTTCATTTGAAGGTATTTCAGTTTGAAGCGAATTGTTTTATATTGTGACCTAGATATATGATTGGAATATTTCTTTAGGATATAATTGAGAAAGTACTTTTGAACTACATTGTATTGTTTTAATTAAAGGGATACAGCCAGTCCCAAAGTTAAGAAAAATTAATGCTATATGTTGAAGGTAGTTTCAAGTTTCTTTGCGTAGTAGTGTAATCATTTATTTTAGATGGCCTTGCCCATCAAAGGAATTATAATCATAATAATTAATTCAGAAGCTGTTTCTACAAATTATCAATACAATTACTCTTAAAATATATTATGTAAGTCTAAATTGCTGATACCAACATCAACTAAACCACTGACTAAATAAGATATTAATTTATCTATTTAGAAACTCTTTTAATAACATTGGGCCCATCACTGCCCGACATTAATGGGTTGGTTAGTTTAGCATTGCCTCAACGATATTATTTACCAAATGGTTTATTGTAATGTGAGCTACAGAGAAAGTCTCCAAATGGTTCTGTAGTTCTTCTTGGCCTGTTTTATTTTGTAGTTTCATAATAGCCTATTGTATAATGTGTTGCTTGAGGGTCATCAAGCACTTTCTTTCTAAAAATGGGACCCAATGCATCTGTTATAAGAGAACAAACTTTAAAAGTCACTAAAAAAAATTCGGGAGAACTGATACTGCTATTATTGTTAAAAATGAATTTATTTATTGCAAAAGAATAATTAGCGACAATTTACTGCATATTCCAGTTACAATGCTGGATGTGTAACAATGCCATAACAATAATCAGCAATAGGTGTATCATAATGTCCACACATTCCTACTTCAATCTTAATATCAATGTTTTTTTGTTCTTTAGCGTAATGTTTAATACATCGTAAACCTTTCTCAAAACTAAGTTTCATATCACACTCAGTACACAGCAGTTCTAAATATTTCATCTTTCTTACTCAGAAACAAATTTTGTAGCAAGAAAAACGAAGGAGGATAAGATGAAATCAATTATGTTAGCAGATGAGTTGATGGTAAGGGAAAGAAAAGGAAGAGGAAGTACAGGAATGGAATGAGGAAGCGAAAAAATGTGGGATGGAATTTTCCATGATTAAGAGTAAAGTGATAGTCATGAGAAGGATGAAGTTGAGTTGAAGAAAGTATGTAAAACTGGAGGTAGTAGTTTTGAAAGTGGTAACTTGAGATTTAAGTATCTTGGGAGCGTGATGAGGGGCGAGGGGTGATAGCAGAGGAGATCTAATGAGAAGAGGGCAGCAGGGGGAGGTGTATTAAGGAGAAGAGAAGAGCCCTTGGAAGTGTTGTATGGGGCTAACTTTGTACCCATGGTCACATATGCAGCAGATATATGGACATTGGATGCAGGAGAAACTTGGAAGGTTTAGGTCATAATAGTGAAGTTTTTGAGGAGTAGGAAAAATAATATTGAAATGGAGATGTTTGGTCAAGAGATAGGTTACACGGGGTACATGAGATAGAAAAGGAAGCAATGGTGAAATGGTATGGACATTTAATGAGAATGTAAAAGAATTCCAAGAAGAATGATGGAGTTGTAGTTTGGAGGAAAAAGACTGCAAGGGAGACCAAAGAAGAGATGGGAGGAGATGATAACAGCAAGTGTGCGAGTGAGAGGAGAAGAATGGACTAAAGTCAGAGAGGAAGAATGATGGAAGGATTGAGAAGGATGGAGGGATTTAACTAAACTGACCCAGCAACAGACTAGACAAAGTTGATGATAGAGATGATGAGTATAAGACAGTTTTAACAAGTCTAGTATTACTTGGTGGTCTCCCATTTTTCATTAGTTGGCCACCATCATTCACAATGAGTAACAATAATCTGAAATAACTATTTCAAATACAATGTCAAGAACTCACTAGTGCTAAAACTGAACTATAAGTGGCAAGTCTCCAATAATGTATATAAACGTGAATTTTAACATGAATTAAAAACATCTCCTTTAGTGCCTGAAAAGTTATATTTTAGGAATTTTAGGCCTAGGGATAATTTGTAAAAATGAGGAGCTTTTAGGGAAATTTAAGAAGCTTAGGGAACAACTTTAAGCCCTTTATTTACTAATACTTGCAAGCTTTTTCCTTAGCTAAGAGTAAGCTTAGAGTGATACACCTGTTATTTGTGTGCAAAACTACCTCAATATTAGTGAAATTCTAAAATATGGAGAAATGGGTCATGTCGGTTGTTCTTAGTTAAATAATAATGAGTTAGTGAAATTGAAAGGCGTTTGAATCTGTGGTTAGAAACTGCATGTTCATGTTTTCTATCAAACGCTCACAACACTATATAGATGCTGCTACACATGCTTGCATATGCTATGTTGATGTTTTTATACCACTAACACTAGATCCAAATTGTTCTCAAATCATATGAAGAATCACAACATGTTGTCATTATGCTTTTATAATTGAGGTCAGGAAAGGTTGTACAAAGCAACATTACATGCTTTTGAATATGAAACAACTTTTACTAAAATTGGCTAAAATGTTTTAAGAAGCTTATTAGGGGAACCTTATGTGGTATTTTTGTTTTCCAAAATAAAGTTGATTGTTTCTTTCTATATGATTCATGTTCATACAGATCAATAAAGACCTTGATCGGTGAAATTTTAAGCAATTGTATTTTATCTACAGCAAAAGTCCCAATAGTAATGCAGATGTTACACTTATATTATTTTGATTTACAATCAACCACTTACTATTCTCCCATAATAATGTTTGTGGTATGACTATCATTACATCATAGCCTGCATACCACTCTGTTTTGATTTATCAACATATTCAGTAGTAGAAACATGACTCACACAATGTGCAGCCAAGTTATTCTCAATGAAAAGTAGTTCCCTAGAGCATTGTTTAGTTATTTATTTGGATTTTCATAAAATAAAGGTTGAGTGTTAAAACATTCATCAATATATTAGTGAAACCTTTTATAACTAAAGCTTCCAAATTTCAATATTTTATTTCAAGCACATTAAAAACACTATTTTGTGTGATTGCTAATTGCTTATAATGGTTAAAGGAGTAATTTTATATGTTTATTTATTTTAAAGAGTTGACCTGGCGCTCTAGGGGTAAGGTGTTGGACTTGTGTGTTGGGTATACGGGGCTCAAGCCTTGGTCCCAACACCGCTTTATCTAATTGCCAAACCCTTCCTCTACCTCTGACAAGACGTGTATCAATCACAACTTGTGAATGTGTGGAATGCTCAGGCCTCCACCGTGGTTCGGATCCCACGTTAAACTGTAGGTCCTCCATTTCATATCACAATCACCCTACCATTACACATTAGTGTTAGTGCATATAACTCGAACGGGTAGTAATACGCGGTGCTAACAACAACAATAGATTATGGGCCCCATAGAGGAAAATAGAATTACCCAATTAAATGGGCAAAATTTAGACAACCGGTAGTTTTGCGTGGAGGTGTTATTAGAATAATTAGAACTGTCAGAATATATTGAAGAATACATGAATACAATATTGGACAGGAAGGTATTAAATGTGAGAATATGTGACACCACTAAAGAAGCAGAACATATCAACATGGTAAAAAAGAAGTTAGGAAGAATGAAAAGAAGTTCTGTTAAAAAAAAATTGCAGACAGCCATCTTTAATGGGTGAAGGTTAAACTAACATCAAAGAATATCATGAATATACTAAATGGTACCTTCAAGACACAAAGTGTTCAAGTTAATTGCACCTATGTAAGAAACTAACCATAAAATTTCAAGATGGCAATTCAATTAAACTCCCACCTCACAGTCAAAATATTGCATTCCTAATGGTAAATGTTTAAGGTAGCCACGATTTCTAACTTTTAATTTACAACCCAAAATATGAACTCTCTTCTATACTCTTTATTAACATATCAATGTATATTGGGGTGGGGATTGCATTGTTTATAATTTACTTATTTTTAAACATACAAGAATCTTTTCATTCAGCCTTAATATTGCCTCACACATTTTTATTTCATTATGGGAATTTATGATTTACCAGTCTATGTTCCTTCAGCCACACTAACCTTTTTCATTAAGTTTGTCATTTTAGATAGGACCTTGGAAAATATGAATAAAATACTTTTAGGTGTGATAGAAGATTTAAATTTGGCAATCTGATATAAGGACCCCAGAAGATTGAATAGTAAAATTTGAAACTGTTATTATGAAAGACAACACACTAAAGTGAACAATGAAATAATCTTATAGCATAATGCTGATACCACCTATATAGGTATCGGTATCTAATGACACTTTTAAAATGGTCACGCTTTTCTACAGCCGTGATTCAAACCCTGACTTTCTCAATAGAAATAAAGTCTCTTGCAAGTTTTAAATAGCAATACCCACAATGGAGGCCACCAATATATGATAGTCGGTTGTTTAATTTAAATTATTGTGTTGACAAAGTTAATAACCTGAGTCCATTTAGAGCCGGTGTGCTGCTGTACTTTATCGTGAGATTAGGGATGTGAAAAAAGTATCGATAGATTACTAATATCAACATTTTCCAGTCAATAATAGTACTTTTATGATACTTTTAGTGATATTAGTACTCAAACTCCGGTATTGAAAGAAACGCTTTTTTGTTATCTTCACTCATGTTGAGATTAAATGTTTACTAGGGTGGACTGTGGAGGAAGAACAATTTACACTATTTCTCAATCCTCACTCATTTTCTGCAGGACAAGCAAGAAGAAGCTCTAATATTCAATCTCTTTTAGCTCTTCATAGTCCATAGTTGTTCTTTCACCTTTGTCTATCAATATAGCCTGATACCTGACCAGGTAACAACAGGGAAAGTGACGAACAGTTTACTACCCCTTCTATTATTTATGAGCACGGTCATCACAAACTAAACAAAATAATCTTTTGTAGAGTTCAATGAACTCAGTTAACTCAAGAGTGCACCAAGCAGACGAAGCAGAGAGGTTTATGTACATTTTGATACCAATACTTAATGTTATCAATACTTTTCTTTCAATACTAGTATGGTATCAATTTTTTTCTTGGGTAATTTTAATGAGTACAGTATTGATATTTTCCTTTTTATACCTACCACATCCCTATGAGAGATTAGCCTGGTGTGTTACAAGTTTTTGAAGGGGGGGATGTGAAGAACATGTAATAAAGAAAATATATTACCATAAAATAATGAAAATAAATAAACAGAGTGTCTTTTAGTGTTTCTCTGAATTGCACGTGCCGTGACACACAATGCAATACAATGTTGCTAACTTTTTTATGACTATATATTATTCATTTTTTGTGGAATTAATTTTTAGTAATCTCACATTGTTGTTAGTTAGTGTGCTAGATTATTGATTTCCAAGGCTATTTTACACTATAAATATATTTCAATGGGTGTTGTTATTTATTTCAATCAACTTAAATTAAGCATTGAAAATAGGGCAGAAGGACAGAAGGGTAAGTCCTACACACTTACCAGAAAACTGTAGATTTCAAAGTTCACAATTAAAACACAACAAAACACATAATTATGAAATTTTTAGGGCACATCAGTCCGCTTCTTCAGCAGACCCCAGCTGGATTAACTAACTCAGAAAAGAAGTATGTAAAAATAGTTATTTGAATTTTAAATAATTACAAAATTAAAACACTATTAATTGTTCAATATGCTACTTTAATATATTCTGCTTAGGATGAAAAATAAAAAAAGTTAAAAACATAATGCTTACAAAAATTCTTACAAGGGTGCCGCGAGTCTATAAATATTGAAAATTCCTGATTTAGAGAAAGTAAACAAATTTATATTTTAAAACTCGAGCTATCCACATCTAATTGCACTATTGTCGTAGGAATGAGAAAGCTAGACTTGAGTGGAAATTTACCCGAATTTGTGTAGAGGGAGAAAGGGAAAACATATAGTAAAATCATCTGCCGAATACCCAGCAGGGAATTGAGCCCAAACCTTCCCGTCACCATGAAACCGGACCAAACGAGCTTGACGTTTATTCCGCATGCGCACCGCACCGATACAGGTATCAAATATGTTATTCTAAAGGTAATTTTCATAGTCAGTTTTCAATATTGTATATTTATATGCCATAAAAATTTGAAATAAATTAACTATACAAATAAATTAGTTCCTCTAATTTCATTTATGAATTCATTTGGTGGGCCGAGTAAAGCATTTCTTACTAAAATAAACTATGTTATTAATCTTTATGTTAGTAGCTTTTTAAAGAATATGTGAAAAACACATCAAGTGTTCCCAGCTAGTATTTAAACCCTCGACTCCCAATATGTTTTTTTAGTTTTTACATACAAGTTGTGGCTTTGACCTGAATTGTCAAAGGTGAATCTTAACTCGGCTATCCTTGTCTGAACGATTCATTTTTCTCTCTTTCCCCACAACACTTTTAGCCCGCGTCTTCTACCTCCCAGAAGATAGTAAGTTTTTGCTTATCTAGTGTTAAAAGGACTCAAGTAGCTTTTTTTTATCACGCGGCAGTTTTTGATCGGACAAGTAACATAGGTTTTAACCCTGAAAAGACTTTCTCCCCAAGTAGGTTCTTAAGAGCCCAAGCAGATATAGTTCAGTGTCTTAGGAGGGGAAAGATTTCTTGGAGGGGGTCATTTGATCATATTTACTCATTTGGAACTGAATTCGACCCATGACCCATTTATAACGTGACAGATTAATCTTAAAGATCGTCAGATAAACTTAACCAATTTGGTCTAAGTGACATATTAACAAATGTTTACTTTTAATTAAGATTGTATTCAAATATATTTACACTTAATGAGGTTTTTTATAAGCCCAGCCTGCTTTCAAAGTGCATAGTACTCAAATTGTGATATGTTGATAGACTATGCATAAGAAATCCTCATGCTAATGTTTCTTACATAATTTTGTTTCAAGATGGCTGACAAGTCACTAGCTTTTTAAGTAATAGTAAAATCCATCAGTAATGTATTAGTTTAAGAAATGCTGCTCCAGATAAGTGGCCCTTATAAAATTTAGTAGCCTATGTAACAAAGCAGCAGATTTTTTCTTTTTACATTTTAGATTTTCATTGTAATTATTATAAAGAAATTAAATGTAAGCACTTATATATTCTCATGTTCTTTTTAAGGTTTGAAAATTATTCTTAAAATTTGAAATAAAATATTTTATGAATGATAGAACAAAATTGTGATACATGCTTGGAAATGATTTGATATATGTGGTCAGTTAGTAAATAAAATACATAGTTTAGTGTGATTAAAAAAATTGGTTAAGAGAATTTAGATTTTTTTGCGGTTGAAAATTGAATAGAGAATTTCATGGCTACCTAATAAAACAAATGCTTAACCTTAAACAAAATCTTATAGCACTTATATATTAGCATGTTAATGAAAGTTGTTAAAGAAAATTTTATCTAAGGCTAACAATTTAAAACCGGTGTGTATTAAAAATTTTTAGGATGTAGGAAGTTTATTAAAAAATATTACTTATTTCGTCACTTTTAAATTATATATTTTTACTGCTATGAGCCTTACTGCCTGATCAGGTTAGCCACAATGAAATAACTTAAAGACACAATATGTGGAAAATTGATTTTAAAGAACTTTAACAGCATTCACTTAGTAAAAAGAAGGAAATATAAAAGAAAATTGCAAAGTAGAAAACCAACCCCAATAAATAAGACTGAGATTCAGTCGAAAGCATTGACAAAGAGCTTACAATGTAAATTTAGTAATAAAGTACGTTATAAGTTGGTAATCAGATTGATTTTAGCTGAACTTGATTTAACTTTTATAAATAAATTTGTTATATTTCATACTTGTCAAAAGATTTCCTACACATATGAAATTATAAAACAATTAACTCATTTGATTAATAAAGCATTAAAATATGACACATAATACACTCATATTATATAACATGATGTATCAAAATATACATATATATTTTTCAATATTATGCTAATTAAAAATATTAGATCAATAAAATTTATGCTAACACAATATATTTTAAAAATATATTTTTTCTGAAGGATTAATTTGTTTTAACATATAAAACTAAACTACATTACAACAAGTAAAAAGCTGATCAAAAGAGATTAACCGCATTCAACATATCCTTGTGCTGGCGACGTATGTGCCGGATTTGATGTGCTTTGCGCTTACACTTCTGTGGACAGAATGGGCACTGAAATGTTGGTTCTTTGCCACACTCCCATTGCAAATGACGTTGCAGCGAGTCTTTGCGAATATATGTTCGTCCACACCTCTCACACGGAAATGATCCTTTCATATGAGAACTTCGAGGAGATTTGTTAGGAGACAATGGCTTTTTAATGTCCTCGTCTTTAACGATGAGATTTGAAATAACTTCCCCTCGAGTCACTGACCACCCTGTCCAAGGTTTACTGTCTCCATCTGTAATGAAAAAAGGCTACTGTCAATAACGCCAAATGAAGCTTGGGAGATTAAAAATATTTCCATTAATATTGGAAAACATTTAATAAAATTACATTTAATATACAATTGAAATAGCATCCAATTACATTGTGTCATATCTTATACATTTATTGGAAAACCATTAACAATAACATTCTAAGTCTATAAATATTTTAAAATGTCAGATATCTTTGCTAATAAATTAAATAAATCATAAATATTTATCAAATTCTTATTACTACAGAATACTGTGCTCAATGTGTATATGTTTTACAAATATGCTACCTCACCAGGCCATTTCACCACCAGAAAACTATTTTTAACATTTATTAATAAAGTAAATACATAAATAAAATGTACTAAGCATAAATGTACTAAACAAAAGACTATAAATTGCAAAACAAAAAAAGTTTCAAAATAAACCAAATGAAACATGAGGTTTTTAAGAAAATATTTTTTCTTGATTATTTAATATATTCTTGCTTTAAAGATTGAGATGGAATATATTTTTTTTCCACAACCACGTTGATATTGTATTAATGTGCTTTAATGTGCATTGCCAGTTTTTAAAATTCCATCAATTCAAATATGAAAATGAATTTCTTCTTAAGCACACTCTTGAGTAATTTTATGTTGGACAATATAATGATTTGCCTAAGTAGTGTAGAAACCCCTTGAGGGATTTTAAAATTGCATAATTTATATCATAACATAATCACTGTAGTACTGAATGAAAAATATATTTTGCAATCTTGAAAATTAATTATTTATACTTTATTTCATGTTCTACCAACACCATCGTCATGTCAGGAATACGAACCAAAAAATCAAATGAGGGGGGACAGGGCGAAATAAAGTGTTGTATAGTGCCAGCGTCTAAAAAAAGACGGGTTTCATACTGTACTATACAGTGTACACACCTTGTCATTCTAGTGGTGTCATATTTGTTTACAACATTACTGATGACATCATAAGCACACGCCAATTTTTTCACCCACCAACCTTATGCCCCAATACTGCCATTCTTTCCCCATTTGTATATTTAAATTATGTCTAATTATTTGGTTTGAATCCCTGAAGAGGACATTCATTGGGATTTTTTTCACTTATTTGGGGGTCGCAGCAAGCATTGATGAACCATGTGCAACCACAAATTTGTGAGTCAGTGCTGTCAACATTAGCTATAACAAAAACAAAAATAACGTTCTATATTCAATGTGGAAACAGCCATGAGACTTTTGCTAACCAATACTAAGCCAAGACCAGATTTATTTGTTCAAAATAAGTAATCTCATCCATCTCATTAGGTTTGTATGCTTATTTATATTTATTTGTAAGAGTTACATTTTCTAATATTCTTAAAGGTATTCATACAGTCGACTCCAGACCATTCATACTCGGGTTTACGGCTCTTCAAAATATAACAGTATACAGTAGTTTTCAATAAAAGAAGTGGCTCGGCAGTAAATGTGGTATTGTTAACAGAGATTAACATATTTTTGTCACAATGACATCTCCTGACACTCGTAGGTTCCCCTCCAGTCTCGCCCGCCACCATTATGCCGGTCGCTGCTCATTCTATAACAAATTCCAAGAAACTATCTGTATGTATTTGTACTATCCGAATTATTAATTATCTGTGTATTATCCTGTATCAATTGGCCCACATAGTTGGGAGTTTACTGTAAATGTAAAATCTGTGAATTATTGACATTTTATTATTAATAATAAATATATTTGCATGTAAGTTGTTGTTTTTTTTTTGTGATAAAAATCTATTATTATTTATATTTCTCATTTAATATCAAATTGCTTATAAACCTACACTAGAGTTTAAATAACTAAAACCGGGTGTCTACTGAGCTGAAGAAACAAAAATTAGTGCCTTTAAGGTGACCTTTTTTTTACCACAAAATTCCTTCGGTAAACGATCAAACATTATATAATACAAATATAGGCATAATTCACTCACAAACAACATTAAACTTTAACTAGATGACAAACCTTAACCTTGTCCTTGGTATTACGGTAAAAACAATCACCCAGCTTACGGCTAGTGCATGGCATCATGGGTAGTGAGTGGGTGGCTCGACATTCAACGTGTTATGATTCGCGGGAAATTCAAACAAAAATATTTTCATGACTTTATGCTCAAAATATTGAAAATTCATGTATTTTCCAAGGACTTTTGTGACCTTTTTTGCAAATGGTGACTTTCATGGCCCAGTAGCCACCCTGTCAACTTAACCATTAATGGTGTGTAACTAATAATGTTGTCTTATGAAAAGGTCTTACTAATAGAATAGAGTTTAAGAAACTGTGAAATCTACATGATTAAAAATCAGCTCTTGAAAGTTGGGGAGGATGAAAGGAAGAAACAACATAATTAATAATGTATTTCAACGCATTTTATCATACAAATTGATTTTTAGTTTCAGTAATTGTAGTAAAATTGAAAAATGTGCATATACTAATAACTGGGAAACAAATTGATGATTCACCATATAATAATACTTTTAACAATTAATACAATACCTTAATAGTGTGCCTTTTAAAAAAAATATTAGTTTGCTCATCATTGATACTTTAGTGTTTGTTTGTGGCCATCTTAGCTTGGTTGTTCGGATGCTAGTCACAATATCCTTGTGGCTATTTGATGTTACTCAAATAATTATATGTAAATGAATCACATGGCAAAAGAACTGATTGTAGAATACTTAGGAAAAATTATTCTAGCACTTGCAGCTATTATTATACAATGAATGTCATCATTTCACAAAAAAAAGAAGCCGTAACTACTAAGGAAATAATGAAATTTGATATTTTTTAATTAAACTAAACAAATTAACACCATCCAATAACAAATTATGTAGGCAGCTTTTGAAACAAGATAACTTCAAATTTTGTATTAAAATAAATAAAACAAGCATTTAAAAAATTACTTTAGAGCATTACTTCAACAAAACCTAACCTAACCTTCAAAACACAATACAATTTGAAAATACACCACACCAAAAACAAACAAAGAATACCACACAAGTATAAAAGTTGAGTAAATTTAGTACAACCCACATCAATGGAAGGGAACAAAAAAAATGCTAATACCGGTACCATTGGTAAAATTACTTTATAAATCAACTTTTAAGTATTACATCAAATAATTCAAACTAATCTTTAATACAGTGAAGATTTACAAAATTGAACACAACAATCACCTATAAAGCCATTAATTAAGTCTTTCCTGCTTTACCGGTACTCTCTGTGTCATTATAATGCTAGACCACTTACCTTCTACAGTAGCCCCATGACTTCTTTGGTGCTGACTGACAGATCACAGCTGACTTCTGACAGTCTACATTTAGGTGTATACCTAAAGTTTGACCGTCAGAAGTGATAGCTGCTAAACACATGTTTTACAGATCATTTGGTCAGGCGTAGGTATACATAATTTGGTCTGGTAACGTTTCAAAGCTGTCAGTCAGCACCAAAGAAGCCATGGGGCTACTGTACAGTGTATTTATTTTAAGTTCTTTTACCTGGTTGCATCTTTTACTGTACCCCTAGTGGTATTGGAACTTTTGTTCTATTGTGGTTCATAGAGTTGGATTAAAATTAAAACATTTAAACATGGATCAGATAATCTATTCATCATATAGGAAAGTATTAAAATAAAACCATTCTAACATGGATTAGATGATTTATTTATCATATGAAGTAGCAATAAAATGAAACCATTTAAATATGGATCAGATGATTTATTTACTAACAAATTATATGTAGGATAGGGATGCAGATTTACAGAGTGTACAGCAATGTGGCCAACAAACTCTTTCGGCGTGTTCTATAATCATCTGTAATGATGATGATGTTTTTCTACAGAAGTAAAATAGAAACTTCTGTAGAAAAACAACATCATCATTACATAAATTTCAATTAACAAAGGAGTAAGGGAAGTCAATCCCAACAACAAGACTGTAATAATAATTTTTACATATTTATATTCATTTCATGTTATTAATGAACTTAGATTTAGATATTTTAACTCATGTTTTTTCTTTTGCTTCATATTTACTTTTTAATAATTAGTCCACCCCCCTCTTAACTTCTTAATGTTTATGCAACTTTCCCCTACTTTAATCCTCAATTTTAGCTTTTACATTTTCATTTTATTTTTCCTCCTGCATAATTCTTAATTTAATTGTTAATCTTTAATTATGTCTCACTAATTTTCGCTTTCTTTTTTACGTTATTCATAATTGAATTTAATTAGTCTGCTTATTTTCACCTCACTTAATTTAACTCGTTTCATTTTGCAATTTTAGTATTTATTCAATGTTAATTCTTTCATTTAATTAAATGAGTTAAAGTTTCTAATTCTATTTAAACTAATTTTAAGTGTATTTTAATTAATCAACACTTATATGTATTTCCTATTAACTATATTTATTTATACTTTTTATACTTTTAATTTGACTTGCAATTCAATTAAATATGCCAACTATGTTTACACAATATTTTTAGTCCACTTTCTATCCCATATCATTGTTTACTTTAGTATAATGCACAATCTCTGTTATTTAACTGATTACACATTTACATCATATTCGTCTATTCAACCTTTAACATTCAATTTATTTCTTATTGTAGTCTTTGTTATTATAACATACTCTAAACTCCTTACGAAAGATTATTTTTAGAATGTTTTCTAAAATGTTATACTTTGTTGTGTTATACAAAGCGAAAAGAATATTATTTTCAATTTGCTAATTGGAGAATAACATTATATAAGTTTGATAAATGATAGTTTTCTTAGCATGTTTAGTGTTAGTAAATCTTGATAATGCTGTTTGTTCTTAGGAAAATGGTGCCATTAAAATTAAGTATACAAATTTGTTTTAAGTTGGTCCTAATAGTTTACTAGCACTGACAAGAGTAAAAATAAAAGTGTAATATGTTAGAGAATTAAATACAGATTAAATAAAAGGGGGGTGATTTCCCTATCTAATTAGAATAAAGACATGGCAGAAATATTTTATAGAATGAGTCAATCAAACAAATACTGTCTGTTTCTTAGTCTTCTAGTGGCTTTGGAGCTATTTTTTAGCAATGGATTCAGAAATACATATCCCTTTCGAGGTGATCTTACAAAACAGTTCAGTAATGTGAAGAGATTAATATTTATTAGAAGATAAGGTGTTCTGAGTTTTGAAATGGGTTATCATTCTGCTTTGGTCAGTTCCATAAGATTTGAGAAGGATCAGAGAAAAACTGTGATGACATTGATAGGAATTAACTTGAATAAATAGTCGAGCGCAAACTAAATATTTGAGAGTTTTGACATTAGGTATTTTGGTTACTAAAAGAAGCTAATTTAAAGATTTTAACAAATAGCATAATCAAATGTGTTTTCAGTTACTTTTATCAAGCAATTTAAATTTTACACATAAAAATATTGCAACTTTTATTTTATCTTTATTTACATTTGTTAGTAAGTGTTATGCTGGTTGTTTTCTAAAATAAATTAAAAACTTAATTTTTATCTATGACATGGTTGTGTGCTATTTAGTTATCCATAATTGCAGAGAAAAATTAATTTTTGAAATTAGTGTATAGAAAGATACATTGTGTGTCCTCTGATTGATTGTGCCATAAACAATTAAATTTGAGAATAATTTATTATGCTTTTAAATTATGTGGAACTATCCAATATTTCCCAAGCATGTTGGATTATAAGGGTTGTGAGAACAATTAACTACCGTGCAAAAATGTACCTTGTTTTCATAATGTGAAATTGAGTTTTATAAGTACAGAGTGGTAACTAATATAAACACTTGTCTCTAATGAGAATAATGACACTTGACTTTCGAGGATAACCCAACACGCGGTGAAAAAGAAAATGCTTTGATATTATGAGAGGACGTGTAGTGAGGGGATCATAAATAATGTTTAATATAATATATAATTTTCCACATTGTATGAGCAAATAAATAACCTAACCAGGTAAATACAATGTAGGAATGCGAGTACACAAAACAGCTGGGTGGCCTAGTTATTGTTTGTTTTCTGGAAGATATTTTTATTAATTTAAAACTATGTTAGCATCTTTATGTAAGTTTTAAACATTATCATTCATAATCTGGCACAAAGCACGTACAAATGGTTAACAAAATGTTGCTAGCCCTGAAATTATAAATAAGACATCCAAGATTCACAATGTAATCAACATATCTGGAAGGCCATGTGTTTCCATTCAACCTTGATAAACATCAAGAAATTGAAACATAATTGTATTAACCTTGCGATGTATTTTGACGAAGTGGGCTCATCATAACACACCGTTACACAAAGGTACAATGATGAGTAAGGTTCGCCTAAACTTGTGCATAGATGTATTGTGAAGTAAACTTTAATAGTAATCAAGGTGCTTTACATAGTCTAGTTAAACAATATGCCGAAAGTTAAGAAAACATAAAATGTATACAGTTGAGAATATATTTCAATATTAAATTCATAAAAAATATGTTTTATCAAATAGGTAGTAGATAAAAACTGTGCAAGGGTTGAAATTCAATAAAGAAATTAAAGTTCATAAGTGCACAGAGATAAATGTGTAGTGCTGGACACTAGTGTGAATGGTTCTTAAGTTATTATTACAATGGGTGTTTAATTTCTTCCACAGTCACTAGGTTTTTCTGACCTATTGTGTTAAACTCATTTATACACTAGGAATCAAATTATCATTTACATAAAGAAAAGCATTCAATCCAAATATTTTTTCCTTAAATATAAATTTGAAATGTGTATCATTAAATACCTAAAACAATTATCAATAAATGTCTCATTTTCAAACTGTATACTTACAATCAATCAACACTTTTTCTCTTGTCACTATCCTACATAATTATGATGTTTATTGCCTTTACATAAAATTTATTACTGATAAAATTATGAACTATTCAACTATAAAATAGAATTTTAAAAAGTAATAATTTCTACAAAGTTAGCTTTTAATGATGATTAAAATTAAGTTACCAATATAAATACAAGGAACTTATATTTTAATTATGGAAATAGTTTACATAACTTTCTAATCAACAATATTTTAACAGTTTGGAAGGAATTTACACATAACAAATATATATCAAATTATGTATTCACAAAGAACATAATTTAAAACTATGAATGACAATGCATGGCTGAACTGTGCCACAGCATTGTATGTCTTGTAATGTTGCTCTTACGATGTGTCTTATATGGACATAAATTACATTTGAAGCGTGGCTCTTTTCCACACTCACGGCGCTGGTGACTTTTCAGAGAGGCTTCCCATTTATAAACCTTCCCACATCGATTACAAGCATATCTGGGGGAATAGTTTCCATTTTCTTCTCCATAACATTTCAAATATGAGTTACCGGTAGCAAGCCAATGTTTGTTTGTCATGTTGTGAACATAGTCTGAAAAATAAAACAATAATATTTATAGTATGCACATTTTAAACAGCCGTGAAATGTGTCTAATCACTCCTCAGCTTTGGCTCAACTATGCACTCTCAGTTCAACTACACCTGAGAAAGCTGAAAGAGAGCACAATAATATAATCATATATTATACCACTAATTATGTTTGAAAAACAATTGTCTAACATACAAAATATCCAATTAGTTGTGAAATTAGTTTGAAAAAAAAATGCTTAGTTGATAATAACGAATGCTAGAAGAAAATCTGATATTATGATGTAAAAAAGCATCAGTTAATGACAACAATTCTTTAAAAAAATATACTAAGCAAAATATGGTAAAGTAATGAATAAGAAAATAAGTCAAACATAAAGGTTAGGCAGTTATAAAAAACTATTAGGCTTCACTCTTCGTTTCTTGTTGACCTCTCGATGTTTGTGGATTCAAACTCAGCTAAAGTTGATGAATTTTTTAAGTGATAAAAATCCTATGCACAGCTTCTTTCAAAGGGTAAGTAAAGCTATCGATCACACGGCGAATGTCGCATGCAACAGAACCATGCAATGTATGTGAAAATACCTTTCCCGAGATAATTGGTTGGTCCTTCCTGCTCTCTCACAAAAATTCAGTGTGGAAGGCAATGAGGAACCGCCACACTTTCTAGACTTCCCTAGTACATAGGATTGCTACCAGATGGTGCAGGCAGCACTAGTCAGCCTAAGAGCTGAGATCATCCTCAGCTCCAGATGGATAGAAGTCACATCAAACTAACCTTCGGGTTGTTGACTTTAAGACATCGTTTCTTCATGCTGTGCTCATCCTTATATCTTCTAAGCACGTTTTAAAGTTTTCAGAAATATTCCTTTTAACATATTAATAAAGAGAGAAAACAACAAATAAATGGTATAGTGCATCGCACAGACTTTCTCCCGCTTTTATCTAAAAATAGGTATTTACTAAAAAATTTGTGAAACAAAATAATTTGGCTATACATTGCATTAGAAACACTACAACAAAGATCACAAATGAAAATAATATAAAATGTTAATTACTCTAATGCATTAGGAACCAGGAACACGGTTACAGAAAAATTGAGAAAAGAGAAATATCTTTGTCCATCAAAGATCATAAGAATCAAATTCATTTTCAGACCTGAATTAAAAAGTATATATATTTGCTTATAGCTCCGAAAATAATGGTTTTATAAAAATATATTTCAAAAAAAAGATTTTTATCTTTAATAGTACTAAACTTAACAATGATAAGCTATTTCATATCTCAAATAATTGTGGAGAAATTATAAGAAGTGAAAAATTTCCATTATGCAAGGTACCTTCAGTCATTTTCATGAAAAAATAAAAATTGCCATCTTGTTTATGATCGTAAACAATGTCTGGCTATAAAATTTAATCAAAATCGTTTGAGTAAATTTTGAGAAAATTGATTTTTTTCTCTTTTTGACCTTTAATAATCTACCCTTAACTTTAGAGTTAGATATCCAATTCTAAAAATCACTCAGAAGGACCTTATGAAAACCCCATATACCAAGTTTTAGCCCAATTGCTGAAATAGTTTCAGCTCTAGCCCGAGGTACAGACACATGGCATTGCGAAAACCACTTTTTTGGTTTCAGGGAGTCAATAAATGTCGACATTTATCAAAATCTCAAGTTCAATTTTTTTTATGATCACAATACTTTCTCTCAGAGGTGTTGAGAGAATGTAAACACATAAAAGATAAAAATTGGCAGTTAAATATTTGAAAAGGTTGGAAAGTAGCAAACATGCAGTGTTAACATGCATGCTAGCATATTATGGTTTGTTTCTAAAATCTTTCCGTGAATTTTAATAAATCTCTAAGTTGAAAAAACATTAAACTCAAAAGAAGATTAATTTGGCAGTGCATAAATTGTTGTTCAAGTTAAGTAAATGTATTGGAAGTGATTTTACAAACTAAGAAATGTGTGCCTTAGTGAGTTTTTTGATTTTGGGCTAATAATTTATGTCTTATAAAACTTTATTATATACAGGGATCTAAACCAAATGAATTAATAGCTGTTATTGATGTAGATAAAACAATTGCCTTGTAAAACTTTATTATTATCTTAAGGGGTGTATGTGACATTGGTTCTTTAAAAACCAGAAACTTTGTTCAGCAAATAGCTGTTATTGAAGAAGATAAAATAATTTTAAAAGCAACAAAGTGTGTGACTTATTGTTTAAGAGAATGGCAATACCTTGTCTAAATTGTATAAATCGTGGGTTGGGTGACAGGAAGTCGAACAGATTTTTTTTTTATCAGTTCTGGTTCCGGTTAGAGCATAATAAAGGTTTTGGTTCTTTTTGGTTATTGATAGTGTTCGATTCTGGTTCTTTAATTTTTTTAGCAAAGCGTCTTTCTATCAATTCAGGCTATATCAATTTACTAGATTCGATAATGGTTTTTTAATGAATGAGGAAGGTTATATTTTTATATTTAGAGGAAGTGTATCCACATTTGCGTTGAAGGGGAGCGGAGAACCATTTTGGAAATAACACTCTAGACCAAAAGTATTGCTAGATTAAAACAATATTATAATGTACCTCATCAACAATAGTGCATCCTTCTAAGTTAAATCTTGATCTGTCACCGTTAATCTCATAGTCAAAAAACTTCCGAACTGAGTTTTCTTTAATGTACCCCATTAATAATATTATAACCACTTATTAACAAACAAAAATAATCACCTACGCATTGTACAGAAGGAACACATTCACTGAGCTACTTCCTAATTTAAACTCGAGTGAAATAATTTAAAGTTTGCATTTTTCCACTCTCCATTTCCCTTTACCCACTATAATAAGCTGTTCAACCAACCACCAGATTATCATTTTTCACTTCCAGGAAGTACTAAGTATGATAGGCCTAGACTGTGTGTCCAAAAGAGATGATTTCTTGATTTTTGTAGTTTAACTAATAAGGAATGTGGTATTATCTGCCTTCTATCAAAGCTAAATACATCTTCTTAAACCTCTAGCTTGAACATTAAAGTGATAAAACAGAGAACAATGTGACAGTCACGACATTCATCTAGAATATAAACTCATTAGTGTGAATTGCTAAGGGCTCATTAACTCTTTTTTAATCACCTTAGAAAAGAGGTTTCAAACAAAGTAGTAAACTAAGATATATCAAGCCCTTTCAGAACTTACTGAGAAAGGGGAAAAAACAACATTTCAAAATTAAACTAAGCTTAAGAAAGTAAAAAAGTGGTCAATATGTCAAAATTATATACAATTCTGTAAAACTATGAACCTTTTAGAACTTTTATGAATCTAAAATTATGTAATGGTTCCAATTCTGGTTCTGGTTCCAGTTCAGCTCCCTGCTATGCATCAGATACAGGAGACTGCTCACACATCAATATTTATTTTTATTTGTTATTGGGTGTATTTCTTGGGTACTCTTCATTGAATTATTTATGCACTGATGTTCCTCATTCAGGTGCTGTCTATTCCAATGATACTTTATAAGGTCCAATTGATGTTGCAAACAAAGCCTTCAGTAGGAACTCGCAGCCATGGTTAGAACTCCAAGAATCTGAAAACAATGTGCAAAACGAGAGTTCCATAAGCTTGACTGGAATAACAAAAATTTAAAAAAAATTGCAGCATTTACAATTTCTAAGATATATATTAACCACTTTTACTAGCACATCACCCTACATTAAACAACATATTTGATCAAATGTAGGGGGGGGGGGG
>CABFVX010000478.1:230980-282365 GCA_902151425.1 Timema shepardi | reverse complement strand
TACATGCAGGCATCATCCTCCCCCTCCCCCTTGCCAATTAGTGGCTCCATTGTTCGGCAATTAACTTTTTCTTTGTGTCTCAGAAGTAGCAAAAGCATACTACTTCACATTATACTTGTTTTATAATTAAAAATTCGTTAAAGTTTATTTTAAACATGAGTGATTTTCGAAATTAAGATATATTTTGAAAATGGCTCTAACAAGTTTGTTTAAACTGTATATAAGGGGAGGCATTACATGACAAATAAAACTGTAAAGGTGACTTTTATTTCAGATTAAATAATTCATTTGAATGGTTTGTTATATCCTTTTTTTAATTGAGAATAATAAAGAAAAAAAATCTTTCGGGATTAGGTTCAAAATTGGTATCTGCTAAGTTTCTTTACATGAAAAGAAATTTTAAAATAATTTTATAGTAAATAACCGAAACAAAATTTTTTTTAAATCTTTTATATTTTTAAAAATATACCTACTGATTGTGTTCAAAATTGGTATCGGGGACTATTTTACCTGAAAATTAATAATACATTTGTTTTCTAAAATAAATTAATCTATTAGTGGTTCACATACAACAATTAAATAAAAAAATTTTTTTTTTGCAATTGTCCTTAAATACTGCATTCAAAATAGGTATTTGAATAATATTTTTAATTATAAATAAGAATGCCTTTTTATATTTTACAAATTATATATAGTTTTATAGTAATTTCAAAAAATATTTTTTTTTAATAGTTGGAAACATGTTAAAAATTAAGATTTTTGTTTGTTTATAGATTATGACCTTTTTTGTGATGTTTATTATGATGTGTTTGTTTATATGATTAAAAGTTACTTAAGGGTTATTCAATGAGAATATTTTTTGAGAATATTATTCGATGCTATAATACACAATATTATAAAGTTATTGGGATTGTGTTCTAACATTTATTTTAAACTAGTACGCCTGGCTCACGGGATTCTCACAACATAATTAAATGGGAAAAGGATTAAGAAGGCCAGTTCTTTCATAATCATATTCTAATTTGCATATATGAGAGGGTAAACCACTAAGTAAATGCTATAATATACACAAATGAGATTTGACCCTAAGCTTTAATCTCCGTAAATCAAATTATTGTGGATCTTACTTAGTGGGGCTAGCGTAATTTATTGGTGCAATATGATTTATGAACGTAGAAACATACACATTAAAGCAGTGGCGTATGGAAGCATCCCTGAGGTTTTGATAACCACAAGAATGAAAATATTGTGTAACTTTCAATTTAATCCCTATAATACTCTTTAGATTAATCAGTACTTTTTTCTCCTTTTTCACCTTTTATACTAAAAAAAAAATAAAAAGTCGTTATTTACAATTCCCCCTCCATCCACCATATAATTTCTGAAGACTTTCAATTTTAAAATAATTTGATATTGAACCCCATGAGCCTTAAAATTTAGGAAGGTGGCCATCAAATCACCTTATTAACAATTTTTATTCAGTGTCTTGAAATTAATTTCTGGACTATATTCAGTATTCAAATGATTGTCAAATAAACACAAATACACTTGATTATATTATACTGAATGTTTCAATATATACTGCTTATATATAACGAATATATTTTCATTGGCTTAATTTGTAGGGGACCACATGTTTTCCATAATAAAAGTCTATACATTTTTCTCGTGAAAATAAAAATAGTTTGCAATAGCACCATTTTATTCTTGGTCGTTCTTGTGTCTGTTAACTAAATTTCCTGTTTAAAAAAAATAAAACTATCTAAGATCTTTGAAACAATTACTGATTAGTTTACAAGCCTAAAGAGTGAAGCTCAATCAGTTAATAACATTTTTCCAAATGAAGAAACTATTTATGATTTATAAAATTATGCTTTTTATTTAGCAACGTATTTTACTACACTTTTGGTTATACACTTATGTAGGGGAGGGTGGGGCACAGTGTAACCAAAAAGTTTAAGTTTAGCATATCTTCCATGTTTATGTAACAAATTAACTGGCTCTTTTATTAAAACATGTTGTTACTCATTGGTTAATAATATAGATGTTTATTGTTTTCATTAATACATTAAATTTCACTATATTTATAAATATTTGTAAAACTGCACTCTGTCACACTGTACCCCACACCTGGCGAAAAGTGTAACGCACCAAGGGGTTAAATGTTACACATAATTGAAAGTAAAAATAATACAATTAATGTTAAGTACATACACTGATATTTATTCTAGATCAATACATTGGTTATAGTCAATCAGATAAATTTATTTTTAACTGTAGTTCGTACTTGTATATTCTAATTAATGGACATTTAGGTTATCCATATTAACGCCAAAATAAAGATATGATTTTAATATTTTAGTTTGACCTGCAATTAGAGGTTGTGGAAACACAATCGTTATATCTGTTTCTGCTACAGATGCTATATCTGGCTCAACTGGAAACATGAACTTCCTGGGATCCTTTACTGGTTTTCTAAGATAGCTGATCTCAAAGTTACCATCTTCATATTTCTGTTTTATAATTTTCCCAACATAAAATACTAGTTTTTTCCCTGAAAACTTGACCAATACATAATTGCCAACTTTTGGTTCTAGAGTTTATGCACTAGGTTCATCATCTTCTTCAAGACAGTTAATATCCTCGGAGGATGTTAAGACTGGAGAGTTAGCCTCATCGTCTGTAGGGTCCAATTCTTCTCTGAACAATTTTTTTGATGCTTTCTTTTCTACCTTGGTTTTTTTTTTTGCATTTCTTTGCTGTGCACGTTGTACCAAGCTTTCCTCTACAGGTGTATCTGTTGGAATGCAACTTCTTCCCTTTCTCCTTTTGTTGCAAGGTTTTCTACTTTTTGCCTTTGGATATCCACGAAACATTTCATGGCTTGATGACCTGTGTAGGAATCTGATAAATTTGTTTATTTTCCGTATCCCTATTTAATACCACAGTTTCACTTAGGATTATATTACCTACTTCTGACGTACAAGTCAATGAGTTATCAATTTCCAGCATTTCATTTTAAACTTCTGGGTGGTCTTTCACATCACTGTTAAGGTAATCATCATTAAACTCTGATTCAAGGGAAATATACCTGTCTTTCTAAAACCAGATATGAGGTTTGATGGTGTCATGAATTTTTCGAAAGCTTTCCCCAACACATTCATCAATTTGGTAAATATTGAGTGGATTACCAGGATGGCGCAACAGCCATGATTCTATGGCACGGTCATAGTGAGAGTGAAATGAATCGAACACACATCTAGAGATTGCATTTTATTACTTCAATGAGGTGGAATCGTCAGTAGAGTAACTCCATTCTCCTTGGAAATTTCTAAGGCTACAAGAGCAAGATGGCTTTCATGGTTGTCAAAAATTAAAAGTGATGGATTTTCTTTTTAAGAATGAGAATGTTTTACAAAATGTTGCATTACCTCCGGGAAAAGACTGCTGTTCATCCACCCAGATGGCGTAGCAAGTCCTAAGGTTCCTGGGGGTGCACCTTTGATCGTGTGTTCCTTAAAGTGAATCCTTGGGATTACCATTACAGGAGGAAGTGCAACACCAGACGCGCTGACAATGCAGCAAGTAGTGACGAGTGTGCTCTTCTCACCACTTGTAGCCTTATTCAATTGTTCAACACCTTTCGGAGCAAGGATCCATTTTGGTATTTGTACCGTTGAGGTGCCTGTTTCATCCAAGTTATATATCCTGGTACCATCACTGAAGTCAGTGGTGCGTGATAAGACATATTTCAAGTTATATAATAAAAATTACAACATTGTGTTTATTAAAGGAAGCTGCCCTCAATAAGCTACAGGGCTCAGGTCGTCGAAGACTGAGGCATTGATGTCGATCTCTGAAACTGTACAGCCAGTCTATACCTGCCATTTTCTTCTCCAACCAGCACAGAGGGATTTCAAGACCATTGTGTTGAGCCATTTCGAATGCCAAACGCCGAGTTTCCACAGTATCCAATCCATAACACATTTTTGCACACTGAACTAAATATGACACCAAGGCAACTTCTTGTTAATTTGTAAAAATACGACGTTAACTGTACTTTGGACACATGCGTATCTCAGATCCTTCATTTGCTTTTGCTTTTTTTTTACATATCTAAAATTTAAATAAAAGTGTTAAAATAAGAGGCCTAAAATAATTAAGATACATTTAATTGATAATGTATTTGAAATGGTTATTGTGTGAATATTGCTATTTCATGGTACCTGAACAATGTCCCGTAGTTCACATTCTTTGCTGCTGCTGTTGCTTGACGTAAGCTCATTCCCTTGGATACGAGATCAACTGCTGCCCTCATATCATTTTCGGAAATAACCCCATATCTGTTTTCCGCTTCCTATGACGAACCATTACTGCACCGGTTTTCTATAAAACACAAATCAGACATTATTTTTATGCATATTTGTTATTTTGATTATTATTACTATATGCAATGATTTAATTTAAGGTGAAATGATTATTGCATCAAAATTAAATTAAAAAAATTTATATTTCCACTCGACCTTTATGTTATATATTTTCACTCTAGGGATTACAAGATATTTTAATCTTATTTTTGTAAACTCCATTCGTATAATTTAATTTTAATTATATTTCTGTTCGAATCTTAGGTCTAAAATATTTCATGGGGCATAGTGTAACACTTGGGATAGATTATAACATTGTTACACTCTGCCCCATGCCCAGTTGTTAAACTATGCCCCATAGCGTCTAGTAACTGTTAGATCAAAATTCTAGGTATTTGTAACATACTTAAATAATGTTAATAACACCGATGTGTAGACAATGAAACACTTTCATTACTATAATATTATAACTACAATATATTATTAACTTAAGGAATTGTCAACAACACAAGACATATAAGAGAAAATACTTTACTTACCTGAAAACAAAGAAATAGTTTTAAATGAAATGCACTGCACTCGTACCATTCAGCTTCACAATGGCTACTGGCGGGAAGAGTCAACATAGCTACCGCTAGGGGCTTAATTCCAGAATTCGTCATAATTCGCGTGAAATTCAAAATGTTACACTGTACCCCATGTTAAACCCTGCCCCAACCTCCCCTACTAATTACTCTTATGGTTTTAGGGATTTTAAGAAGCTTATATTTAGAGGAAATATACCTACATTTGCGTAGAGGGAGAGTCGAAAACCATTTTGGAAACAATCCTCTGTACATCCAAAGGAAATTCGAACCGTGATCTACCCGTCATCAGCAGTTTAATCTATTTTGAGAGTAGTGCGTTGGACCGATTGGCTACCGAATGGGGTGAATTTAAGTGTTATTATAATATAAAAATTAATGTTTGGATTTTATATTAAAAAAATAATGCTTTTGATAGTAGTGATAGAATGCTATAACGTGGTACTCTATCTTTTATATAAGTAAAAACTTTTGTCATATTTGAAAATAAAATCGTCCCTTAATCTAAATTAACACAAATTTTATAAAAGTTGAAAAAATAACATTTGTTTACATTACCACAAACATAAATGGAATACGTTCCAAGCGTGGGAATTTTCAACTTCAAAACTATGATTGATCTCTAATTTTTATATTTATTTAAATTACAGAAAATATTTTTTACAAATTCTGCCTTACCATCTGTATGTCTACCTATACCTGAAGCTACAACTAAGTACCTTTAATGAATTTCGTACAAAATTGATAATTAGATAATATTACGTGGCCACATCCTCAATAGAGATTGAGATTTTAAATCTAGCTACAAAATTAAAGTTAGTTTACTAAAGACTTAATTATTATATATTCTAATATATTTGAAAACTGTTGTAAAGATGTTGTTCAAAATCATCAACCTCGCCGTGATTTACATGACACATAACATTGTAAAATTTTTTGTAAGACATATGCAATAGGTTATTGTTTCCTGATACTTGCTTTTGAAAATATATTAAATAAATAATTTGATAATTTTGGTTCTAATTTATTAAAAAAGATTATTTTATATAATTAATAAATTGTTTCTTTTCTGAGAAAAACTTATTTGAGGGTAATATACTTACAACCGACTTTTGATATTTATTATACGTTACAGTATAATTTATGAGAAATATGTAAAATTACTTACGTTGTACAATTTATGTATTTTACTCTACTTCAGTGCATCAATATGTTCAAGAATTTCTAAATTTTATAAAGATGAATTATTATTATTATCACCGCGTCTTACTACCCGTTCGGGTGCAATGGTAGGGTGATTGTGAGATGAAATGAAGGACCTGCAGTTTAACGTGGGATCCGAACCACGGTGG
Source organism: Timema shepardi (assembly GCA_902151425.1). Taxonomy (NCBI): domain Eukaryota; kingdom Metazoa; phylum Arthropoda; class Insecta; order Phasmatodea; family Timematidae; genus Timema; species Timema shepardi. The sequence continues at coordinate 276,062 of CABFVX010000478.1, read as the reverse complement.
AGGCCTGGCATTCCACACATTCACAAGTTGTGATTAATACACGCCTTCTCAGAGGTGAAAGAAGGGCTTGGTAATCAGATAAATCTGTCCCGGGACCAAGGATTGAGCCTCGGACCCCCAGCACAGAAGTCCGTCACATTAACCCTAGACCGCCAGGTCACCGTCAGTTACTTGAAACGTGAATAGAGAGTATTGAAGTATGTAGAAGTTTTTGTAAATTTAAAAAATATAAGAGAAAGTATATTGTATTTAGACCATTTTAATTAAACTCGGTATAGAAAACTATGGTACTGTAAATAGTAAAGTAAATCTTAAATATATTTTAATTATATTATTTAGCCAAATTTAGCTACAAGTTTAAAAATGTCAAAAGAATATTAGTTTCTACTGATTTTAAATATATTTATTGATTTATAACGTAAATCATCATTCAATTATGTTTGTCTTATTTTAATGCTCTATATTAAATGCATTGAGTTCTTAAGAAATTGGCCAATATAAAAAATATATTATAATATAATTTCAACCAAATTCGATGTCATTATGATAACAGTTTTTAGTATACCTTAAATATATGCCTAGCAATATTATAATCAATACCGTGTGAACGTTGTCCCAAATAATAAAATTAATCCAATAGAAATTGATTTTATATTTTTGCAATCATGCTCCAGTATTTTAAACCTAATTTATATTTAACGACCTTATGATTGTTGATCATATTAACAATATAATTGGCATTGAATATTAAGTTTATCTTTTATATTATAAACCAATCTTTATTAAATTCTAAAATTGATTCTTAAAATTATTATTTTCTACACTTTTGATACTGTGACTCACATTATTATGATTAATTTTGTACGAATTTAAAAATAATAATTAATGTATTCAATTTCAATGAATATCTGCACACAAGTAGTTTAAAAACATAATCTTTTCATTGATGTAAAGCATCATAAATCTGATCATTCAAGATTTTATTTATATATGTTGAAATAAAATATTTAGGCCACAATTCTACAAAATAATTCTATTGAAATGTGTCAAAAATATTTGAAAATATTATATTTCACTTTGCCCGATCGGGATTCTTAAAGCCCCTAAATCAGATCTGAGTCAACATACACAAAACTAAACCTGCGAGTTTGTTAGTTTTATTTTAATAAGCTAAATACCAAAGCTGTACCCATATCTTATATCAGCTCTCCCTACCCTCATGCCCAAAAACCTACTATCGGCTAGGGAGCCTTACTTTTTCTCAATGAATGATGATAAGGTGAATTATAGGCATCACAGTTTTAGAATCTCTCCTCCTTCACCATCACCTACCCATGTCCTTCATCGCATCTATCCTCTCTAATCCATGCATTAGTATCATCCTTGTCTTCACTAGATTGTAAATCTCCTTCGGATTTAAACCACTTTTAAAGATACGCGATTTTTTTTAACTTGACACAACGAGATATCTTTTAGTTGAAAAGCATTTAAAAAATAATACAATCATAATGACATTAACCTCCTATACCTTGATTTTGATACTTTTCACCCCTCTTGGTAGCTCATAGCTCTCAACCACTAGTAAATATTGATACAGCTCATGCACCCTCATTGATGACACTAGATATATCCATTTGCTACTAAAAATTATCCTATCGCCACCAAATATATTTATTTTGTACATGGTGATTTATTCAATCTCTACAATGACTAGGTCAACGCTGATTGATATTATGTTTATTCAACCACTAGTAGTAACTTGGACACAAATAATTTCACCAAATAAGTATAAAATAAAATAAAAACGCATATTCCTAAATTTATTATTCAAAATTCCTCCGAATATCCGAATAGATGTTCTTCTATGGCTAAATACTATATTAGAGGGGGGAAAAATATTAAAAATAGACAACCAACTAATATTAAATTATATTCATATTTTTAATACTTTCGTAAATTAGTTGAAACAACTTTGAATATGAATAGAGCCTTTTGGACGAACTCAATAGAAAGTAGGGTCAAAATCAAATTCAAGAATTTTTGGAAATGTGTTAAACATAATCGTGTAATGAAAGTATCCCCATCAAACCTATCGAATAATGCAAGATTATAACGGATAATTTAGTAATTGAAGATGAATTTGGGACCTACTTTCATTCCGTGTATGATTCCACTTCGGTTGTCTTACCCTACCCCATTTTTGGAACAAGCGTGTCCTTGTAGCCATACCTTTACTTACATCCTTTGATGCTGCTTATGCTATTTGAAAAGTAAGTTCTAGGTTTGTCGGGACAGATGAGATCCCAAGTTTTATTGTTAAATGTTTTGTCAATATTTTCAGACAAATGAAATCCCAAGTTTTATTGTTAAATGTTGTGCCAATATTTTCAGTCATTTTTTATACCATATATTAAACATTAGCCTGTCAAATGAAACTTTTCCCTTACATGGAAACAAACTGTTGTTATACCTATTTTTAAGAAATTAGCAAAAATATAGTTTGTAATTAAATATCTCTTTTTCTCTCTAATACTTTCTCTAAAATGTGTGAGATAATAATACATGAGTATACATCTAACCACCTAAAAATCTCTCAGAAAATCCCATGGTTCTATATAAATTAAAGCTAATGTCACAAATTTTGTAGAATTTTTGGGGCATGCTGCACTGAAGTCACTACCTAAGTCCAGGTTAATGCTAATGATTTTGATCTAAGTAAGTCTTTTGACATATATGTCAGGATAATATCTATTTTCTAGAAACTTATAATTTTGACTCTTTTACGTATATTTATTCGCTTATTGTTACTACTTTTGAGATACTTTTTCTTTTGGCTAATTTTTATTATTATCATTGTTATTTTTATTTCCTATTATTTGTAACTATTCATCAGTATGTATAATTATTTATATATGATTGTTTATCTTTATTCACATGTAATTATACTTGCTTGTAAGGTATTTGTATACTTTTTATTGCTGGCCTGTCATAGTTCTCACGAATGTTGGCCTGCACTGTAATAAAGGAAATGGAAATTATTATTATTATTATATTTATTATTATTATTATTATTATTATTATTATTACTAGACTTATTCCCAAAATAACTATCTATGACCTGTGCACAATAAATATGATTAGTTTTAAAATTGACGTTTCAGTCAAATTTATTAGTTAAAATAATCGTGTGAACATAGAAAGGGAAAATTCCAATGCAAAATAAGAGTTAAAAAACAACTAATTTTTGCTTGCCTAGCGTTTTTATTAATAACAAATGAATTAACTATTGTATTGATATGACTACTAGATTGTGAGCATATTATTTTAAACAAATACATTTTATTTCACTAAAACATACCCGAAAATACAATCCGTCTAATAAACTATTCCAATTTGACCAATCAGGCAGATAGAACTGCTTTGATTCACCTCTCTCCAAAATAGTCAAAGCCGTTGTCAGGGGGGTGTCTAGGGTTTCAACCCCCCACCCCAAAATTTTATGAACAAATTATAGATGTCTTTATTTATGGTTCAAACAATATCAAAATTAATGTACAAGAATAAATTAGGGAGCTATGTAACCGTAAAAAGCACTTCAGAGAACCTCTAGAACTGTTTATCACTTAGAATTTTTCTCAGCCTTAGGCAATTGGAGGATGTGCCCACCAAACCCCTCAATCTCAAAACGAGATCTAAAAGCTGTCTTTGTGTTAGTATAATATACTATTTTAGTATTAGTTTGTATCACTTTAAAAGTTAAAACTTTGTTAGGAGTTTACATACCAACAAAAATGCTATTATAGTAAACATATAAGTTGTTGGCGTGATTTTACAGGTGACATGACTCCAGGTGCAACCGGTGGCGTGCGGTGCTATTTATAGTGTGTGGGGTGGGGGGGGGTAGTACCTGTTCATTCCTTCCCACATGAGGTAATTGACACCATGTCTCTCAGCCAATTTTGTCCCATTCGTGATTGCTCGCCACAGGCATCTGGCGACATGATGCCAGATGCCTCCTTTGACTTTGTGACGCAATCGTAGTTTTTCGCTGATCTACTTCAAAGCCACCCATTCATTGCATTTTATTTTACGCCCCATTTGATTTTATCCCCCCATATGAATAGGGGAGTTGACTCCATTGGTTCGATTCCCTGGAAGGAAGTTTTGTGGGTTGTTTTGTGTGGAACGTGCTCCATTCTTTAGAATCTCTGTGAGGAAGTTGTAGAGTCCTATTTCATCGTTTGGGATCCCAGGCCCTGGGGAAGTATCTCAGAGCTCCTCCTCCTTTATCATTTACTGAGAGTTAAGTGGAGACTCAGTCAGTCCCCCTAACCAGAATGATGCAACCCACACCACAATAATAGCCTATTGTAATCGTGCTTTTTCCTGTTAATTTTGAGTCATGGTCCCCATTTTTTCTCACGTCCTCATCCATCTACTCTGATCTGAGAACATATACATCTTGGTCAGAGTAATATTTCTTAAAATAGATTCTAGCATCCTCACTTTGTCTTTGGAGAATGGGTGTAACATATAATTTATATTTAATAATAAATTATTATGATTATTACCGCGTCTTACTATCTGGTAGTTATACACAATTATGCTAATTAATCCAATTGTGTATGGTTGGGGAAGAAATAATTTTAGAGACAATCTACTCCTACTTGAGTGGAAGGAGAATGGAAAATCCCACTTAGTAGACCCGAATGATATTCATATTCGGATTTCCCCTTGACCATCAGGCTAGTACAACACGCGAGTGATGCCTTAGAACATTCTACCAGCGAAGCGGGCTATTAAATATTTATTATTAATTAAAATAGTGATAAATATTTAAATTTATTATGAAGTGAATCATATGTATGTACCTTGGAACCTTCGCTATGCGTTTTAAAGCATTCTACTGTTTGTCATTTTATGGAGCCCAACTACCCTCGTTTTTTTTTTTGTCCACACCGCTGATTGTTCTAAGTATTGTATTTTGAACAGTCTGGAGTCTACTAATGTGGACTTTGGCTGGTAGCTCCAAGCTACACATCCATATATAAATATGGATTGTATAACAGTTTTATAGAATATAAGTTTATTTGCTTATCTCTGTTCACGGCTTTTAAAAAATGTGTAAAATTGAAGGAATCTTCCAAAGCCTTTTTTTCTTGTTTATTAAATGTTCAGATTATATATCAATTTTCTTTTTTTTTCTGAAATCACACAATTATACTTAGAGTGGCCGTTTTTTTAAAACAATCTGGCATTAAATAATAATTTTCTCACGGGAGCGTAGTACTAAAATTTGACTTGGATGTGGTTTATGTAGGTAACACCAGAAATCTTCCGATACGATTCATTTCTTGCGATAGTGCTTATGAAATTTGTCAGTAAATAAATAGAATGCAAGGTGATCTCACTCCTATACTTCTTCGTATAAAACTGTCTTACGTCAGATATTACGAATCCATTTTTAAGGAGCTCAGATTTAATTTAATTTTTAGGCATATTTTTTGGGAAATCTTTTAGTAGCACTATAAATGGCTCTTCTTTTGGAATTAAATATTTTGAATATTCCTGACCTAGATTGGTTAAAGGTGTGCTAAGAAGCATCCCTATCTATACGCTGATTTTTGTAGAAAGAACAGTCTTGGATATTCACTTAAGTTACTTAGATAATTTTCATATTATAATAATACATAAAGTTATTTGTAGCTGTCACATTTAATTAGACTATCATTAAATATAAAACAACACTAATAATGCTATAACACATTTGGCAGCAAAGGAATATGTTTGAATTTTCTAAATTTTCCCCCAATCAAAATCAGAGTGTTGGCTCCCAGTTAGCGTATTCCAGTGGTTAATTATAGTAAATCAACCAAATAAATTGTTATGAAAGACATCAATGACAAACAAAGGTTGTGTCTGAAAGAAGGAGGAAATGTTACAACCAATGAGAGTCATTATGTTGAAACAGTATACAAATATTGAGAGTGGAGAAAATATAACATGTACAGTACAAGAAATATTTTGATGAAGAACATTACACAAAAAAAAATATATCTAGTAACCCCAAGAGTGTCTACTTATTATCAACACACCAACGATTCAACCAGATTTTTTAGAGAGGCCAAGGATTTCAGAGAGATCCCCTATCTCTTTGTGAGTTTTATTTAATTTTGAAGAAACACTATGCGCTCCACACAAATATTCTAAAACAAGAAAGTGAAGATGTTGACATTTCATATTACTATAACCAATTTTTCAAATTTCAACATCTGTATGACTAAATAAGCTTATATCGATTAAATTGGTTATTAATGTTTCTGTATATTTTTTTAAAAAATAACATTTTGTTGTATTACTATACAAGACTAGAGCTACAAGACCATTTATTCTTAAAGTATTATTCTGATGTCCAGTAGAACACTATGGCACGTCAAGTATTTCTTTATATATTTTAAGACATATTCTGATTTTTAACTTAAAATATTATTATGTATAATAAAGAAAATCAAAAATCAAAGGAGAAAGGGCACCAAATGGCGATATATTATTATTATTATTATTATTATTATTATTATTATTATTATTATTATTATTAGCACTGCGTCTTACTACCCGTTCGGGTTATACGCACAATGGCTATATAAAATTAATTATTGAATTCAGAATAAAAGAACAAAGTTCACAAATAAAACACAACAAAACACATAACTATGTAATTTTTGGGGTACACCTGTCCCCTTCTTCAGCAGAAGAGAGTATAACACAAACAGAAATATGCCAGCATGGTTATATGTTGGTCATGGTCACTTATATTCTGTTGTTGCCTCTTTCTTGATCTAAAAAAATTGGTTTGGCTTGGATTCTGCAGTTTCTTTTTCATACTTGTGTCTTTATTCATGGTATATCGCGAGCATCTAGCACACATCCAATCTGTATGTTGGTGTGATTGCAAGTGGTTTTTCTATGGCTGCCGTAAGGATGTCGTCCAACCCTCGGTGCGTCCCTTTTGGATGATTTATCGTCCTATAAAGAAATCGGCCGATGTCACTTTCACTGTCACTAAAGATAGTGCAACTCAATTCATAGATATCATTTACAATCCGTCCCGTTCTTTACTGATAGATTATAAGGTTCGTACATATTTATGTTTATTGTAATCTTATTTTAGAATGTGGGACCAAGTAATGCTCCAACACGACCTTCCCTAAAACTCATAAATCCTGCATACATTAAAATGAAATATATATTATATTTCAGATAATGATTTTTAAGATTGTGTTTAAGATTTCAGTAACTTTAATTTTAATAACTGGGTTATTTTTAAAATAATGTTTCTAATTGATTTATAGAGATTTATTTTAATTCCCTAATATTATTATATATTTTGATATTCTATCACACGCTCGTGGTACACCAATGTGCAACAGTACACCAGTTGAAAAAACTTACTTTATCACAAAGCAATCCAACTTTAATTTAAAAACAGTTCAGTACCCTTTAAAATCATGGTTTGTCATTACTAACAACAAATCTCAGGGCCAATTAAATAAGTACACTGGGATTGATTTATGGACAGAATAGTTATCTCGTTTCCATTTACTTGATCTTAAATCAGTTCACCAGAACTTTTGAGCTTACCAATGCTAACAAACAAAACCAACTACGAAAACAGTTGCTCTAAATATCCAAACAAATCAATGATGAGGCCTTCATTGATAGTATAACCTAACAAAACGTTTCAGGTTCTCACGTATAAGTTTTACAAATATAATTTTAAGTACACTGGAAAAAAAAGCACAAATAATAATATTGTTCATAAAATTACGTTGAAATATATTATGTTTGTCGTTATATGCGACTGGTCACAGGAAACTGGAACTTATCTTCACCTTCGCAGAAATTGAGTTTTGTTATCCCTGAAAAATATATATATATTTTTTTTTAAATAATTAAAAAATCGTTAAAAACTCTTGTCATTTGACAACGAGAGTTTAAAAAAGTATGTTTGGAGAAAATAAGGCTTAAAGTGTAACATTTTTCAAAATCAAGCACCATAACTATATTTGCCAAGAGGTAGTTGTATTATGGTCCATTCAAATGGAAACTTTTAGGTGAGATTAAATCCTTCTTAAGATTACTTTTTTTATATTGCTTTTTTGCTCAAAAGGAATAACTAAAGGAATATTAAGATAAATATGCTCCAGAGACAGACCTTTATATCAAAATCATAATTATTATACATGTGTTTTCCACACATCACTGTTTATAGAATATATCATTATTGAGAAACACAAGATAATAGGTCTAATTAAATTTGTTTTTTACCCAATTTTTTAGTTTTTACTCCAATATAAGAAATTATACTAGGTTTTTATCACTAAAGAGACCAATGAGGTTAAACTCTACAATATAAATAATTACAAACTTCTAAAATGTCAGCTGATTCCAAACAATTCATGTATTTAATAAAAAAGTATAAAAAACAGATATACCATAACACAACTGGTTAATTGACAGTTTGAAAACAAAAATTAAAAGGAACCTTAGCTTCACCCATGTGATCTACATTGGTTAAGATTAGGCCATTTTTGTTGCCACTGCAAGTGTCTAGGAAAATAGCTTTTTTTCCCTACCTATAATTTGAAGTAAAAAAAAACATGATGTAAAAATAAAAAAACATTCTGATGTTCAGAAAGAGAACACGGATGGTTTCAACAGAAAATATTAAAATGTGTTTTTTTTACCCAATTCACAAAAATCCATGCTCCTGAAAATTCTACTCTGTAAAGATAAGGTCCCTTTTCCTGTGACTGATCAATATTATATTTGAGATACGTTTAAAAAATAATAAGATACACGAATCTCAATATTTTTTATTTACATCGAACCGTTTGAGCTACCCCTTGGTAACAAAAATTAGAACAATTATGAATAGAATATTTCTAAATAGTTTGTTTTAAATATAAAATTATTTCGAGAAATATTTAGGTACTTGAAAGTGTAAAAGGACTCTTGCTAAATAGTCTAGGTGGAAAAAATTATTTAAAAGTAATTTTAGGAAATACATTAGTAGTTTCTTGAAGAAGAGAAGCTAATTAATAGTGTATGAAAATACACTGCTGGTGCATTTGGTCGGTTATCGAAACAGGCATCCCGTTTTCAAATCTTATACACCATCCCATCGACTAACTTTGTATGTAGTTAATATGAAAAAATAGATGATCATATCATAGGGAATATATGGTGTTATTTTTAATATAGTCTTACTGCATTAAGAACAGCCATTAGTGTTTTAATTAGTGTTTTCATTAAAATTCTAATGATTTATTTTTTAAGAATAAAATTTAATTTTAATTTAAAAAAATGTTGAAATTATAATTGTCAGCTTCACTTGATTCCAAATTTTAAATTTCAACTCAGCAAAATTAAACGTAACTCCTATTCCACACACGTTCTTCACAAACACACATGTACAGACGTCCAGATACACAAGTATATACTTCTAATCACCCCTCTAATCCATACGCTATCTTCCTCTTTTTCTCTTATACCACTCTACTCTCCTCCTTTACAGCGGCTACTCTTCTAAACCACCCTATAGAAATTACCTTTTCTCTCCCTTAGTCCATCTCTAAGCGTCCATCACTTCCCGTAGATTCCCTGTCCAATAGCATTTCTACTATCTTTCCCATCTGCCAAGCCGTGTCGTTCATTTATTCATAGCGCACTTTCGAGCCTTACTTACCGCTAGCGTTACCACTACCACCCTTCACCGAAGCAATTAGGTAGGCATCACCATGGCTACTGCCTACACCTACCATACCACCTACCTTGCCCCCTTGGCTCACACACAGGTTTACCTATATATATTATAGTGTTTTTTTTTCATCTCCTAGGCTTTTGGAATATTATGGGAGTCCGACTGAAGTAGATCCATCTCCAGGTTTTCTCATCTCGGAGTATAAGCTAGCATTAGGGGATGTAGGGGAAAAGTGGTCTAGAAGCAATTAACTCTCTTGAATATATTGGTTCACTCATTTGAATTGGAATGGTTTTGTTGAAGTTGAAAATTTATGAAATGTCCTATTTTTCATTTAAGAATAAAGTAAATTACTTTCTTTAATATCAAGACCTTTTCAACAATTATATCTAGGGTGGAAGTGAGGAGTGTGAACCTCAGTTGTAAGGTAAATTGAATGTCTAGGTTGATAAAAGAATAGAACCTATGTTTGAGTTTCAGTGACTCGAATCTTATTCTTGGAAATAGTTTAGAAATATATATACAAATACCTTATTTGCTTGGGTTACACGTATTACTGCAAGTTTTGGCTAACCACAAAATAATATTTCCTTTTTGTAATCACGTTTAACTTCCCGCCTATGTTATTTGCATTAAAGTCCACTATTTGGTTAGGGATGATGAACACAGAATATAAAGGAAATATATCCAAATCTGGGTGGAGGGAATGTGGTAAACGATTTAGATAAAATTACCCTTATATCATGAAATGAGGTTTAGAAGCTTGACATCACCATTAACAGCACATCAAACTAGAAAGACCTGACGTTTAGTACACTTGCTACCAATAAAGGTAATTACACCTTAATTAAGCATAATGTTGATGTCTAGTTTAAAGAGAAGAACCAAGAACATTCCTGATGTGACAATATAAAAACCATCATGAATGTAAGCCATTTGGATTCAAAGAAACCTCAACCCCTATATCCCACCTCACTATTTTCAATACACCCCCTCCTGGTTATTGTTTAGCATGTCACTTTAATTTTCATTGTAGTCGAGCCAACTCTAGCTACATAATTAAAATAGTTTCCTTCCTTTTTTTATTAGATAAATATATTGAACTTAAGCTACGAGTAAGCACGTGCTGTTAGTTTATTCACTTCATCTCTATGATATGTTTAAAATGAGTAGTTTTATAATCAATCACAATCGAAGCTTTTATATCCCAAAAATGAGTATACTTCGAATTATTCCAACCCAACTTAGTTCTCATCATTAGAACAATGATTTCAAGCTCTTGATTAATATAATTATAGTAAGATCATGGGACTATTATTTTAAAGTTGAAACTTAAGAAAACGTCTTTGGCAAAATAAAACTTAATATCTGTCTATTAAGCGTATAACCCGAACGGGTAGTAAGACGTGGTGCTAAATATTATTATTATTATCTGTCTATTAATTTTTATGTAAATCAATGTTTTAATTTTTTTTAATTCGATTTCTTTTATCGTAATAGGTTTTCAAAAGAAAGCTTACATACTACGCAAATTACGTAACATACTCAAATCAATAACTTCTATTTTGTATATCTTGAAAGGACTTTCTTCTTCAATTCAATTTTAGCCAACGAATTCATTTTTGCTATAAAATATATCAGTATCTAAAGAATTAAAGCCCATATGTTCATTTTCCCTTATAAGTGAAACTCAAGGAATATAGTTTAAATTTACATCCCATATCCACGATATTCTCCAATGAATCTTCAAACACAGTTTGCTGATTTAAATCAAATGGAAATATCTGACAAACTAAAAAGCAATCCATCATCATCATGGTGAATTTTCTTTAAGTAATGTATTTATGGATTATGGAAGTCTGGGATGATTCTAGCTTTTATTATAGATAAAGGTGACCATATAGGTTCATCATTTAAATCGAATAGATCTTATACACACGTTTCAATTATATAAATACCTGCTTCTATTGATTTTCTTTTGTAAAGGTACTGTACATAATAACTCTCTTCGTCAATCCAAATATACGGGTTATTCAAAATAGTTATCACTCCTTTTCTCTATAAATATATTTAACAGGACCAATAAACATTTCCAGACACATTTTCCAAGAACAGTATAAACATTGGTATCCCATAAAGCAAATATACAGACTCACAGCCGTGCAGGTGTCAGTAGCTCGTTGATGCATGTTTATATATTATGCAAAAGACAATTACTTATGCCTGCACATTTATTTAAATATATATTCTTCAACGAATGTGAGGAAACATAGGTACCTTTTGCAAACATGTCTGGGAAATGTCCTGGAAATGGTGAGCATATTCTGAGAAGGAGTAAGTGAGTGAATGAGTGAGTCTTCTACTATTTACGAGTTTCCAGACATTCTGTATATTTAATTCTATATAATTTTCATTGTTTGTAATGATTCAACAAAGTTGAAGTGTAGTTCAACTGAGCTCCAAATTAAAAAATAGATAAATAAAATTTGTAAATGTATTTAAGTTTGAATAGATAGGTTTAACTTTTTTTAATTTTCTTTATACTATTGAATTTTCTCTAATAATAATATACATTTGATTCCGATAACAGAGGATTTAATTTCAGATTCGATGTGTTTATCTCCATTTGAGTAAAATTTGAGCGTGTGTATCAGTCTCTAGGAATGCTTTCCCCTTTCCTATTTTAATTGCGTGCTGAACCAATGGGGATATCAGTAAGGATGGCAGTGAACAGCTTGCTCGTTCGCATCACCTTCTCTTTGAAGAGGAAGCTTCTCAATCTTTTACCCTCTTTTACTTTTAGTCTTCCCCTCTCGGTAGATAAGTGGCAGCAGATCGTCTAGTCAAAGGAAACATGATTTGTTACTAGCCATCTCATGATTTTATTTATTATGGTTGACGAATTCACATTCTGAACCAAGAAATAAGTTTCGATGCACTAAATAAGTGAAAGTGTATTACGAATAAGTGGGGCGGGGGGAGGAGGGGTTCTACATTTTGTTTGGAGATAGTCATTATATAAACATGTTCATACTCAAATTGTTTTGTTATGATTTTGTTTAATATTTTCGATTATTGATTTCACGTTTATATTACTTATATTTTGTTGTGTAAGCAATATTTTGTGTAAGGTATTTATTTAATATTGGTTGGTCAAAACCAATTTCAGGAAAATTTAAATTGTAAATTTAATTTTAGCGCCACGTCTTAGTACCCGTTCGGTTCCTACGTTTATATACTAATTAAGCTAATTTGGTATAATTTGTAAGTTATATTTAGAGGAAGTGGACCCGGATATGAATAGAGCGAGAATGGAAAACCTATTCGGAAACCCACCTTCAGTACACTCGACCGAGACACAAACCTCGATCTCCTCGTGATAGGCAGTGTATTCTTCTACGAGAGTATCGCCCTATACCATGTGGCTAACAAAGAGGGTTTGTTAATAGTTATAGCTATAAATATTATTAAACATATCAAAGGTATCCAACCTACGAGGCATAATTTAGGTCAGCAACAAATTTTCAAATTTTTCTTATTCTCATTTATTTTAAGTATTTAACGTGCACTTTCTGAAACGATTGATTATTTCAGCACAAGCGAATTTCTATGATCAAGAGTAAACGAACCTACCAATTTGGCCTGGAAATGTATTTTATTATCGCTTCCAAGGCTCTTTTACATGCCACAATCAACATAGGACCGACGGACTTACTTCCCTTCAGAAGGATATTGTGCAACAGATTTTTATCTATCAATAATAATTATTCAACCTCAACCGGACTTAAACCAATGATTATCGGGTCCTGAGGCGAGCACTTTACCCCAATAGAGCCGAGGCCAACCTGCCACAAATTATTAGATCGATACAATAATGTAAATTACTATAACATAAATCTATATGCTTAGAAACTATTTACTGTACCTTAAGGTATTTGGTTTGATTATAGGCCTATAATTTGAATCAAAACTCACTTTAAAGTTGTGCGCTTTAGAACTCTCCTAAATTGAGAACAGCCACTTAAGAGCCATCTTAAAACACATTTAACCTATCACTTATGAATATAAACTTCCTCTTGAATTACAGTGTGGTAATCTTGACTATTGAGTAGGAATCATTTAAATTATTATTCAGGAAATAATTTTAGCATTTTAATAAATTCACCACAAAAATATACTAAAAATATCTTTATTAAACTTATTCCAATATTTCTGTTGCTAAAATAAGAAAGGAAAGTCACAACTCTATGCGATTTGTGGTTAAAGCAGGAAAGTGTATTTCATAGCCCTTAGTAAAATAGTCATTAAAAGGGAGAGTCAAAAATAAATGAGAGTTACACTAAACTCATTATTATGACAAAACTTGTAATCTTTTGTTTTACCAAAAGTGTTCAAGTATAATGTAATCCAAACCAATGTCGTAATTTGTCTTACGTAATGCTCAAAATCCTAGTTATCTTCGAGTCGCAGTATAGTTAAGGATTTTGAGACTTCACTACATTTAGATACGTAATACCAAGGCTGGGTTGGGAAGCGGGCTCTTGTATGAATGGATACTAACAGTAGCGCGAACCTACTTCAATTACTCTAACCTTATTTGCTAAGCTACAACATACTGTGCATCTCAACTAGTTCCTTATCAATAAATGAATGTAAAGAACACACAAAACTATTTGACGCCACCAAACCAAGCTATCTAGACCTATACTGACAGATTAACCCACTGGGTAGGGATAGATTACATATCTGTATATTGTATATGAGATTCATTGTTTAAAATGTGAATTTTAAATGTACTAGATTTGTTGAACGTAGAATCTCTAAGTATTCATATAAATCAAAATAGTTATTTAACTCTATGAGTGTTACTAGTTCTAAACTTGTTTGCATAATATTATGTTTGGGCACTGAGCACAGTTAATTTGCTCCAAATAATACAAATATTTAACTTTGTTTTTCTGATCACATTTAGTTATATATCTATTTTCTTTGAGCCAGGAAATACAAAATACTGGCAGGAGGATGACCCGCGCTTGTATATTTCTTTGGAAGTCAAGAGTATTAGGTTGCCATCCTGTCGAGAGAAGCGTATAGGTCATATAGCTTGCATCCTGTTCACGAGTGGGCACGGTGCGACCAATGGACCTTCCTGGTTGATGAAACTCGAAATCAGCAAGATTTGTGTGTGAGAATAACACACGGTTGTTGAATGTTGGAAGCCATGTTGAGTAAAGATTTGGCGGTATCTAGTACGTCTGACGAAATGACGATATAAAATGTGATCTGGTATTTCACCACTCCGGTGGGTCGATCGCGGGTCTACCGAAAGGTTGCGAGACTGTTATCGTGCCTGCTCCCTCGTTACGGGAGATCTATCTGGTTACTCATGTAGTAGTTAAGCATCTGACTAGATTAATAAATATATCTTATTGGACCAACTCGCCAGTCTCACTCCCCACGAACCATCCATCCCAACCCCAACCGCTCGGGGTCCATCCTAACCATGTAAGTCTTTACGGTACCCCGGTAGTGCTGTAGTAGGGTTGGCTACCGGGCACCCAGATAAAACGAGTGACTTTACACCGTTTTGTCAGAAGTAGGATAGGGACGTTACAATACATAATTTATTCTGGGTTTTTTCTATGCTTTTGATTAATGATTTATATGATATAATAATTTGTCTATTAGTTTAGAAAAATGACAATAAACTACAACATATTTATAAATAATATTAGTTCTCCAGTCACACACATAGTTTGAACCTATTTATCAACTACAATTATTTCATAGGGTCAATGTAAAATCATATTTATAGCAGTTGACACCATTTAAAAACAAGGACGCATCAGAATATTAAAACTATGATTAATTCATAATTGTTGAAACAACTTTCCTTTCCCCCATATCTTCTTATTTGCTTTTGTGAAGAATACAGTGAAACCTCGTTCTGGTCCCCTTATTAACCTTTTACATTGACAGGTTTACAAGCCTTATTTTTGCTCTTCATTTAAACATGTACATAATATTTTTTCCGGCATTTGTAAATAAAGAATGGGAAAAGCTTCAAACAAAACAAAATATAACTTTGCCAACAACTCTATTATTTATATATATATTTATAGTTTTCTGGACCTCTCAATCACGATCTAAACTCATTCAAGATTGTAAGGTAGAAGCTTGATGGTTCAGCCCTTGCGGTATTCTATACTTCATACATGATTACAAAGCAGATTGCATAGCTTACGAATAAAGCCGGAGATAGAGAAGGCTTAAAGTCCATAAACTATTTCTTGATGGTCAGAAAGGGTGATAGTGGCGTGATTAGTTCTTGTCATGCACTTTGTAATGCCCAAATTGTTTGTTTTAATACATTTTATAATAGTTTATTTTATTTTAAATATCCTATGTAGGCTAATAAATAGTAAAAGTAATTTTTAATGTTGTTGATGTGTAATTTATAACATAGTATGTATATAAATCTTTATAATATAATTTTATAATTTATCTTTAATATAATATAATATAATTTAATATAATATGTATTTATATATATATTACGTATAATATGTATATATAATATTATATATACATTACGTATAATATATATTACATATAATATGTATATATAATATTATATATACATTACGTATAATATATATATTACATATAATATGTATATATAATATTTTATATATCATATCATATATTGTATATTATATATTATATAATATAATCTATATAATGCAATAAATCTATATACCATTTAATATATTATATATCATATAATACATTTTATATATTATGATATATAATATATTATATGATAAATATTATATCATATAATTTATTATATGTAATACTTTATTTAATGTATATTATTTAATACTATATATATATTATGTATCGATCCCGTGATCAAGGGTAATTTTTAAATCTAATTAATGTTAGTGATAATAAAATGTAGCTATAACCGTTACTAAAAAATATAATAGCTTGGCTATTTAACCCAAAATTAGAAATTGTTTATAATATCCAAATTTTTTAAAACAAAAGTTATCAAATTGTCAAGGTGAGTGTCTTGGACATGTTTTTATTTCATTAATTTAAATTAAACTTTGAATTAAACACATTCAGAAGAAAAAATAAAAAATATATATAATGTAAAATAAAATTGTTATATTGTGTTTCCAAATTTGTTTGAAATGTGTTGTTGCATTTTGATAGCCAATATGTTTATATTTGGTGTAGAGTTTGTCTTCAATTCCCACAAGATGATTAATTACCAGTGAGTTCAATAACCTCACTGTGTCATTAAATTAAATGAAAATAATTGTAAAAAAAAATTATATATATATATATATATATATATATTTACCAAAGTATCCTACTGCCCCTTCAGCTTATACGTTAATGTACTACCTACGCTAATGGTTTTTGGGGTGATAAAGCTTATAACTTATTTGCATGGGGGGAGATGGGAAAATCATTTTGGAAAACCACCGTCATTACACACGAACGATATTGAAACGTTTATCTCCCCGTCATAGGTAGTCTAGTATATTGAGATAACAGCACCTTAAACCATGGGGTCACCGAAGCAGGCTATCAAAATATTATCACTTAAAAAAATTAGAACAAGTTTAGAAATGTTTTATTATTTATTTTTTCATGTCGGTGTGCCACCAAAACAGTGTTGGTGGGCCACTTAGTGGCAAGCGTGTCATACATTTTACATCCTTGAACTAGGTTGTTTTGATCACAATATATTAGAATACCAATTACTGGAATATCAAGATTTGAATCTTTGTGTACTAAAGAAGTTTTCCTAAATGAGTTTCCCTTCTTCCTCAAAGCAAATACTTTTACACTTAATTCACCCTTTGTCAGCACAGATTGATCACCAATTCCTTAGACCATGTAGCAATTAAAATCAGGTAGGGCACATAAAATATGCACCATCGAGATCGACATCGAGGCAGTCATCGAGGAGATCACATCGAGATCAAAAGTTTTTGTGATATTTTCGCTCGTAAATCTCGTGAAATCTACCGCGAAACAAGGGTCGTCCAACCGGGCATTTCTGCCGAGGAGCTTGGGCTTCCGAAGGCAGTGCTGATCTTACACATCAAATTCCAGCGGGCACAACCGCAGAGGCGGTAAGCATTCTACAGAAATAGACCAAACTTTGATTACATATACTTCTGAGACCAAATTGGCAGACTAAAAGAGGCTTTTAGTAATAATTCCGTAAAGTGTTGTCGGCTCTTATCAGGGCCAACAACAGAAGAAAAATGGACAAAAACCCTGACCATACAAGGGCTCAACAAAAAAGAAAAATAACTCAAGATTCTTCTAGAGATATTGACGTGGAGGCAGACCTAACAGACAAAGAGTTGGGATCTGACAATGAGTTTGTTGCAGCAATGATATTTAAAAGAAAACTTATATTTAAGAAAAAGGAAGACAATCCGCCAATAGCAATCAGGGTGACCAACAAATTCCAGACTTTATCAGACAAGGAGGACAATATGGAAACACTGGACTTACCGAACACTAACTCCCAGGCAAACACCGTAGATACCCAAGAATTCAAACCGAAACTACCACCAATAATAATTTCAGGGACAGCCAACTACTCGAGCATTGTTAAAACAATGAAAGCAACCATGGTGGGGACATTTAGAATTTTCTACATCAAAGACGGCCTTATATTTCACTCCAACACCCTAGAGGACTTCAAAGCTTTGCAAACCATGCTAAAAAAAACTAGCCAGGAATATCACACGTACACGTTGCCGAGGGACAAACCCCTCAAAGTAATAATAAAAGGTCTTCCCCAAATATGTTAACAGAAGAAATTAGAGAAGAACTTCAACTATTGGGGTACTCATCAACAGACGTGCGGCAATTTACATCGCACACACAACACGAAAACAGTCCAAACGACCAGGTCAAACTTCTACCGATTTTTGTATGTACCCTGACAAGAACTGATAAGAATTTCCAGCTGTTCCAAGAGGCATACATTAACAACCCCCGAGTGAAAATAGATCACTACATACAATCTCAAAATTATATTCTCCAATGTCATAGATGCCAAAAATTTGGTAATTCAAAAAATAACTGTTCAAACAAGCCTCGGTGTGTCAAGTGCTTGATACCCCACTTGACCGCCGAATGCCCAAAGAAAGACACAACNGATACCCCACTTGACCGCCGAATGCCCAAAGAAAGACACAACTACTCCAGCAAGTCGTGTTAATGGCGGAAGAATACACACGGCAAATTACTCTAAGTGTCAAGAGTACCAAAAACTAGTAAAAAAAAAATAGAACAGGGGCAACAGAAACTCTTCACTCATACACAAAAGCTGTCTACAATCGACAAGGACTTTAATTTACTACACAATAAACCAGTGGCACCTACCTGTTTTAACATGACGGACTTATAAAACATCTCAGACCATATCTCACAAAAATTAAACAGGCTGAATACAAAACATCCAAACTTATGATACTACTAGAAGCAGCCACGGAATTTTTCCTCAGTAGAAATGATGAATAAAAATACCTTGAAAGAAAAAAATCACCTAAGGATTATAATCTGGAATGCCAATGAAATTCTGAACCAGAAACACGAACTTCAACAGTTACTAAGCACCTATGGTATTGACCTGGCCCTCATCTGTGAAACTCACCTACAAGCTAACAAACAACTGAACATCGCAGTATACACTATATACTGGACGGACAGATAACATGAAAGGGGAGGGGGTACAGATGTCCTTACAAAACACCACTTACCACACTACATGGCAGAAAACTATGAATCACAAAACCTCGAGGCCACAATGGTTACAATAAACACCAAATCCGGCCTAAACAACTTCGTGGCCGCTTACAACCCACCGTCCAAGAGGCTATTAAAACAAGACCTAGATAATGTCACGTCAGCCGAAAACTTCTTCAGAGGCGGCCCCTGAAGCAGTAAAAATATATTATGGAATAGTCGAATGACAAACACCAACGGACGTATACTGGAGGAGCACTCGAACGAAACAGACTACAACATACTAGCACCAGATACACCCCCCTACTATCCGGGAAACTATCTCCATAGACCAGATATAATAGACATAATTCTAACCAAACAAAAATAACACCATACTCGATAACAGTACTTAAAGAGCTTGACTCAGACCATAACACACTACTATGCGAATGGGAAGTCAACCTTGAACATTAGACCAACTGGTGCAAACCAAAAATAAGCACGACCGACTGGAAGAAATACAAATTGGACCTACAAGAAGCCCTACTAAGGAACATAGACATACATACTGAGCAAGACATCGACGCAGGCATAGACATATTTACAACAACCCTCCAAGAATCCTATAAGCTCAACACTACGACATTACAAAAACAACATGAATTCAAAATCGGCCACCCTGAATTAAGCTATTTGCTAGTCCTCAAGAGGGAAGCACGTAGGGACTGGCAGAGACTGAGAACTCCAAGCGAACTCATCAGATACAACAGACTCAAGGTAATAGTAAAAAGAACAGTCAACCAAATCAGGAAAAACAATTTTAATACATATGTTAATGACACAGCCACCAATCTGAAGAAAACCTGGATCTTAACTAAAGTACTTAAAGGGACTTCAAAAGGATCCAACACGCCAGCCATCCACGGGCAACTGGGAATGGCTTACAACAGTGGGGACAAATCAAAAGCAATAGCACTCACTCTAGAAGATAAACTTAAGCCTAATCCCATACAAGACGTAAATTTTAACATAGAAGTCACCATATCAGTCAATAACATCATACAAAGACCCATAACAGATACACCAACCCCCGTCACAAAACAAGAGCTCCAAGCCACTATCAAACAACTAAAAAAGAATAAGGCCACAGGACTAGACGGAGTAAAAAACTAAATGATAAAAAACATACCCGAAACAGCAATAGACCACCTTACAATGATTTTCAACGCAGCCCTTAAAATTGCATATTTCCCCAATATCTGGAAAGAGGCTAATGTGATAACCATTCCAAAACCTGGAAAAAACGCCATCTTCCCTCAAAATAGGTGCCCTATAAGTCTATTAGACACGACACGTAAGCTATTTTAAATACTGATACTAAAAAGACACACACAAAAACACAAGATAGTTTCCGACATTCAATTTGGCTTCAAAAGACACCATTCAACCATCCACCCATTACTGAACTTCATTGAAGACGCCACTGACTCCTTCAACAACCGTGAATATCTAAAAGCCATATTTCTTGACGTGGAGAAAGCGTTCGATAAGGTATGGCATCTCGGCCTTATTCAATAAATGGTAAACTATAACTTCCTACGTGACGATATACATCTGATTTTTAACTACTTTAATAATATACAATTTCAAGTATCTGTCGAAGGCACCCTATCGGAAAGAGTATAAGCAGAGGCGGGAGTACCGCAAGGTTTGGTGCTGGCTCCCTTCTTGTATAAAATCTACGTGTGAGACGTCCCGACTAAACCGAGAATGACTATAAGACTTTTTGCCGACGATACTTTTATATACACCAGGGAAAGGAACATCTACTACGACTCTTTAGCAATCCAAAGTTACTTAAAGACTTTTGAATCCTGGCTCTCCAAATGGATAATCAGAGTAAATCTAACCAAATCAACAGCACTAGTCGTATCCAGAAGAAGACAGATACCACCGGAAAACTTTACGATATACCAAGAAGAAATACCATACCATTGATCTACAAATCCGTGATACAACCGATCATACTTTACGGCTGCATAGTATGGGGTTATGCTGACCAGACCAATTTCAGCAAACTCCAAACAACCCAAAATAAAATACTCAGGACTATAACTGGTGTTGATATACGGACATTAATCGAGCATCTACACACAATGACAAAAAGCAAGAAACTCGCTGAACTCTTTCATGAAAAAATAAACAGTTTTTATGAACAAGTACTAAACCATGAAAACCCCATCATAAGGACACTAGGTAATTACGACCTGCAGGAAGAAAGACCATATAAACGGCCAAGGTTAGAGTAAAGAGTTAACACGATAAAAAAAGGTAAGGTAGAAGTTAACAAGGTAAATGGTAACAAGGTAAAACGGTAATGGTAAAAGGTAGCACGGTAACAATCACAACTTCATAATCATTCCATCACTCATCAAATTAAATAATCCACTTCTCACCATCATTCCATGAGGATAAGGGCTAGCGTATGATGCCTGTAACTCGCAAAATAATACAGCCTTTTCGCAGGTGACTTAGCTTGACGCTTCTGTCAAGGTGGACATCCTGAGTCGGGCTACAAACATCCCAAAACGTGTATTTTGTACAATTAAATCAAAGATACCAAGTCATGTAATGCTAAGCTCATGCGACGGGGATAAGGGTATGTGAAAACAACCTGCAACTCGCATAACAAATCTGCCATAACTTCCTCTACTTGTCGATGACTCTATTGGCGAGTGGGGAGGTAAAAGCAACAGGGGAGGTAAAAGCAACAGGGGAAAACCATTCAGGTCTGAGGAAAACCAATGTAATTGTATGATAATGTATAGAGATATGACAGTAAAATTTTAAGTTGTAAATAGTCCATAGAGAACCGATGTCACTATACGAATAAATTAAATAAATTAATAATTAAATTAACAAGATTATAATTACCTGATTTATTATCGGATATAAATAAAGTCATTATAAAATTGTTAATTTGAGTGATTATTTATTTAATATTTTGTACAATATATCCTATTATCGTAGGACTATTTCCATGTTCGATGTTTTCCTTTATTAGAATATTAATTTTATTGTTATATTTATCTCTATACATTATTATTCAATAAATTTCGTTTTTCTCAGATCTAAATATTATGTAACATCAATAATAATACCAAAACATGTCGACACAGAAGACTGAGCTACCATAAAATGAAGAGAAAGTAATAAAAAAAAGGAGATATATTTTGTCATTTATTACTCCTTACCAAATAAAATATGAACCTTATTAAAAATAGATTATCTTACCTGCGCCTAGTAGGCAATTTAAAATTAACTACATCTGGATATATATCTTGCTGAACCGTTAAAAGCCAATAATATGGTATTTGGGAAACTATGATGCCTATTTTATTCACTGTGTTTCTGTATTAGATACCAATTATTCATTTACGCTCTTAGCTGTACCGTGATTGTCATTATACAAATACAGGCTAGTTTTGTAATTAACTCCTACAGCAAGCCTGGTATTTTGAGAGGGAGGATTATAAGACAGTTGTGTAACGTCCTAATTTAATAGAGTATCGATGCGGGATGAGTCTAACCAATTGTCTCTAATATTTTTTCACTTTTATATTTCTTTTAAAACCGAGCTGTAATTTATTCTTTTGAAACCCAAGAATCTATAAATTTGTCTATAACTTATTGTCAATCTTAATTAGTTCAAATGGACTATTATTTCTAAGCACATCATTGAGAAGACATGATTAGCTCACAATGTGATGCCATTAACATATCCAGCAAATACTAATCGTTCGTTAAAAGACTACCACTTAATAAGACATGAAGTTTCCTTGAAGTGATATACCTTCTGGCCGCCCGCATTCCCTCCTATCCCCTAGATAACCCACCATCCCACCAACGCCACTCTTTCCTGTCTCGACAAATTCCTTGCTTGGCGTCGAAACTAAAACTGTAACTGTATCCTATCCTCCAGTGAATCGAGGATTACAGATCATACGAGGTTGAATCATCGAAAGGAATACTGATTAAAAATGTACGCCAACTCGTTTCACATCACCTCATTGTGTAAATGAGTCTGTTCATATCCTTATGCTAAAATAATATTTAGAGGGTGACCTGGTGGTCTAGGGGTAAGGTGTCTGACTTCTATGCTGACGGCCGGGGTTCAATCCTTGGTCCCAGCAAAGATTTATCTGATTACCAAACCCTTCCTTCACCTCTGACAAGACATCTTGTGAATGTGAGGAATGCCAGGCCTCCGCCGTGGTTCGGATTCCACGTTAAGCTGTAGATCCTCATTTCATCTCACAATCACCCTACCATTACACATTAGCGTAAGTGCGTATAACCTGAACGGGTAGTAAGACGCGGTGCTAATAATAATAATATTAATAATATTTAGAGTAAACTAGCTTAGCACAATATACTACTGTTTGGTGTATTAGTGCTAGTGCAGTAAAATTTAAAGTTAATGGTTGCTATTTTTGGCTAAAATGGCTGAATTAAAAGAAAGCGTATGCTCACAGACAAAACTCCAGGTTTATTGATATCAATTTGTAAATTTCAGATTGTGGGAAACTATTTAAGTAGAAACCATATCAATACACTTGGCAAGTATTTAAACCACGACGACCTTCTTTTCACCTGTAAACCAAACTAGACTATATCCACATATAGTCCAATGGTCTACCTATTTTTGATTTTACTATCCTTTCCATAAGTATTGAGAGTTTATTTAGCTGATACTCAATAATGTGTCTAAGGATCACAAGTTGAATTAACTACAAATTACAAGAAAGTAGAAAAAATAATGCATATGTTGAATATTCCATTTACTTGTAAACATAATAATAGTTTTAGTCATCAGGTGGCGGTATCTCTAGGCATTGAAACATCCACCTACCACTTGATCCGTAAACTTTGTTTTTCTTCCAATAAAATTCAAAAATATCATTATAACCAAATGTTCTATGTATCAAATAATAATTCATTATATTACGGGAATAACAAATTATAAATAATTGTAAGAAGGACAATTTCTAAAGTGTATGAAAAACTAGGCAAATGTTTGGAAATACTTACTTTTGAAGATAATCTCCTTTAAAAGTTATATATATTTTTTTGCTAAAGAATGAAAGTAAGGGGAATGTGCTTTTTTTTATAATATATTTAAAAACCCGTTTTATCAAAAATTGTCACGTATACTTATTTTAGTTTATTAAATTATCTTAAATTGTTTTGTTTTACTTCTGTACGCAAAAAATTGAGCTAAATAGATTTTAAACTAGCTATGTACTTTTTCAACCCTGCAAAATGAGTGTCTTTCACCGTACATTTTCCGTTGAAAAAAGTGCCAAATAAAAATATGTTGTATAATATGTTCAAGTTATTTAATCCCATTTAATTTTTTTAAATTTGTTCTTCAACAAAAATTTACTAAATATCTGTAAATAATTTCGAAAAGTAAATAGTTGTGAAAATAAATATTCTAAACTATGTAGATAATTTATTTAATGTCTTATGGATTGTACTGAAAATTTATACCCCAATATATTTTGGGTCGCTTTGATAAACGTTGTGTCATAAATATAATTAAACAGTTTATATATGTAAATCTTGATGGTAGCTTGGTAGAAACATATTTTTTTGTGAACAACGAAGATGCTCTAAGGGTTCATATGTTCATAAACATAAAAATGATTTAAAAATAAGAATTTTATATCTGTCACTGTGTAGTTAAACTAAAAATTAAAGATGGATTACATGTATTTTATAATTACTATGATTAAGACTTTGTATTTATTATAATTTTAAGAACTATTATGGCTAAGTAGATCATAAATTTAATTTTTACATATATATAAATATATATACATCCTATATCACCGCAGTTGTTATATGTATATCTATGATAGAATATAAATGATAGGATGTGTCTATATAATCAGATACAGACAATCCCAAGCCCGGATAAAGCAGGTGGGCTGCCGATTGGCTACCTGTCCGTCGAGTAAAAATCAAGCCCGGTGTCAACATACATAAACATAATTGGAAATTCAGTGATTATAATAAAGCGACATACAAAACAATATCCTTAAGCTCACTGAAGCACTCTAGGAGAACCAACACATTTATCACCGTACATGCACCGACAGAAACTAGTGAGGAATTGCAGAAGAATGAATTCTACGAACGTTTGGAAGAGATAAATGAAAGAATACATTTTTTTAATGTGAAAATTGTAATGGCCGACTTAAATGCGTAAGTTGGGAAGAAAGATGCGCATATATAAAAAATACGAATAAAGAGTTTGTACATGGATACAATATATAACAGATCGATATTGGTAAACTTTGTATAGACAAAATCTGGTGGTGAGCTCTACACCGTTCGTACGAAGACGAGTACACGAAGGGACGTGGACTTCACCAAATGTAAGAATGGGAACCAAGTTGATCATGTTCTGATTAAGACGAGATGCCTAAACTGGATAGAGGATGTCAGAACATACAGAAGAATGGATGTTGCGAGCGATACATCTCTGATAGTTGCAAAATAAAAGTCTGGATGTGAATTACCTGACAGAAATAAATAAAGACGATGATCCTATATGACATCAGAAATGAAAAAATCAAGGAAATAGGGAACATATTTGAGAAAAAATGTTATTTTTCATAAAAAATGAAAATGTACTTTTTTCGTTAATTTTAAATAATATTATAACAAAATTACATTGTATTATAGGTTTTTATAGAACTAATACAATATTTTATTATTTTATAAATACACATAAAATACAATTTTTTGTATTTTGATTTTTAGTGAATTTCTAGGTATTTTAGGTCATAGCTTTGTCATTGTTTTTCGTATATTGATATATAAAAACAAATCGAGGGGGATTGGATAGCCTTCAGCACAAGGCAAATAATTTTCAATTTTGAATATATTTAAAAAATTCGGGTAAAATATGAATATTTTGATAAGGGTAAAATGGGAGATGATTAAGAAACGACATATTTGGTCAAATCATATCCTAGAGAAAGAAAAAAAAGTGCATTATTGGTAGTTTCATAATCTCCAATTAATTACACGTAACATTATTTGAGAAACCCATTATTTGTTTAGATATTTATTTACAAAATACCACTTTGCTTCCCTTTTCACCACTCTGGTAAAAAAAATTTTTTATAGAAAGTTTGATTTATTCAAAATTAGGTATTTTTAATTTCTCGCTATCTTAAAGGTAGAGATAGTATTGTGATCGCCAAAAAAATCGAACTCAAGATTTTGATGAATCTGGACGTTTCATGACCCACCGAATCCAAAAAAGTTTTTTTTACTTTCCATCTGTCTGTCTGTATGTACCACCAACTAGAGCCTAAACTGTTTTACCGATCGGGCTAACACTTGGTATCTAGGATTTTCATATGGTTGCCCCAAGGGTTTTTGAATTGGATATCTAACGCTAAAATTAAGGGTAGTTTACTGAAGGGCAAAAAGATAAAAAGTAGATTTTATCAAAATCGGCTCTAAAAATTTTAATTAAACTTCATTTATAAACATTTATAAATATTCCAAAAAAAATGGATTCTCTCTATATTTTGGAAAAATGACTTTAAGGGCTCCGGTCTGATGAGTAAGTTAACTTTTTTTTTATAATATCTCCTAAATTATTTTAGATATGAAATTACTTATTGCTACAAATATGTAGGTCTCTTTATAATACAATTTTTTTTATTAAGAGCATATCTTTATAAAGCGAATAACTTGCAAGCTATACGTATATATACATAAAACTTTTCGAACACTATATATATATATATATATATAACGTATCGAACACAAACGGTAAAAGTATGCCGACCGCAAAAGAAAATATAGTCTGAAATGTTGTTGGATATCGACGTCTCAAGACCCCCTAAACCCTAAAAAGTGGTCTTTGTAATGACGTCTGTAGGCGTGTCTGTTTAAACTTAAAATTAAGATTAGTTTAAGAAAGGGCAAAAGGAAAAATAATCGTTTCTCTCAAAATCGACTCTAACAATTTTGATCACAAATCGTATCTAAGTGTTGATTAATATTATAAATAAACTGGCTATTTTCATTTTACCATGAAAATTAATTTTAGGGTACTTTAGAGAAGCAGAAACTTCCATATCTCCGCAACTATTTCTGATAATAAATAACTTATCATTGCAAAATTGTAGTACTATTAAAAATATAAAAATTGTATATGAAATATATTTTGTATATCCAACAGTTTCTGAGATATTGGAAATTATGTTCATACAATTTTTGTGAGATTTAGTTGTAAAGAGATACTACTTAAGTTTTAACGCAATAATTCTCCAATGCCATAGAGTAATTAAATATAAGTAAGCCTCTAAAAGTTTATGTTGTTTTTCCTTAAACCTCTTAGGAGAAATATATGTACTTTGATCTATATCCATATTAGACTCATTAGTCAATATTTACCTTTTAATTTTTGTCAAAATTTATAAATGAGGAATTTAATAGTTATGCGATGGCATGAAGATTTGCAACACCTAAAAAATGTCGAAAATTTTAACTGGAAGCAAACATTTTAATACGAAGTGTTGACCCTTGTGGACCCAATATTGATATTTTTATAGGTCCAAATATACAAATGAGGACGTTAATCCTTTAAAAACGAAATTATAAATTTTAAAACCAGGACTAAAATAAAAGTTTTGCATAAGTAAAGTGTATATTATTTCGTTTCACATATATTACGAGTTTTGAGTAAATATATCAATTTTCAAACAATAGAGCGAGAAAGTCCGTGTGGAGTTCCGTAACATTTATTTTAAATATATGTTAATATTCATTTAGCTCAGAGTTTTTACCTTGTAATCTAATATTCCTGTATAATACCAGCATTTTAATATACACCCAAACTAGTTAGTACATACAGCATCGACGTACCATTGACTAAATACCAAGATATTATGAACTGGTTCTGCGGTGACGGGAAAGGCTAGCGATCGAATCCCCACTGAATTGTCTGAGGTGTTTTCTTAAAATGTGTCCCAATCTACCATGTCCTTTCCCTCACCCCCCACCCCCACCCCCCACCAAAAAAAGAAATGCTAGTGCTATTCGTATTGATTCAAACATTTTCATCCATTCCCCATTAGCGTGATTGACTGTGGGTAGTCCAGGTGGGTTGGTTAAACAAACTTTGGTGGCAGGAGTGGAAGGTAATCTAATTCAAGAAGAAGATAATGCTTCATAAAATACCTAATGCACTAGTTCCTAGTTTACGGGACCTTAATGTGAATAGGAATATACAAGTTATTATAGATAACCTTGAGGTAGTATATATCTGTTTAACATTATTTTTGTATATTAATAATATATACGTCTAAAATTGAATAATAATCTGGTAAATATTCCAGTGTTGTAAAATTGAAGAATATAGAAACCTACACTTAAATTCGATTTCGGATTCTGGAGTAGGCTTGTTCGTGTTGCGTATTTAATTAACAGCTCGATTAATCGATATTGAGGTGGGATTTACGTTTATTTTGTGTACAAACAATGTTGTGTACAGCTTAGCTGTTGTTTATAATACTTTGTATAAATTTTGTAAGCTTGCGACATATATATAAATCATTAATACAAAGGAATTTAAATTTCACTTTCTAGAAATAATCGTTTATCACGGCACACCCTATAAAAAATATTAGTCTACTGTAGTCAACCCGTTATTATTATTATAATTATATTTATTCTAGTGCCTGTGTTAATATAATTAGTAAAAATAAATCAAATAATACAAACTTACCATGCTATTAAAGAAATATTGAGTACAACCATGGTAGTCTAGACCGGTAATATAATGAGCTGTTGGTTAACAATGTGGTTTTAAAACAAATATATTACACATACCCATAAAAAAAGGGAGCATTTAGAATGTTAAAATTTTGTTTATACTTTTCTGAACTCACTTAATTTTTAGTTAAATGTGTACTACTGGACACGTTATTTAAGTGTTAGGCTCATACTGTCTAGTCTTTTTCTGTGAAAAGGACGTCAAGTGTTTGAACCCAAACCAGATATAGCCCGGGTTACTATTCCTCAATGCTCTTTCACCATTAATATTATTAATGTTATTATAAGGAGTCCTGTCTTACGACAGGTCAATTTATTTGTCAGTGAACTTAGACCGCCAATGCACCCTGTCATCTACCTCCTCCTTGAGCTTCCAGAAATTTCTTCTTTCCTTCGTGTCATCTAATATTTGAATCCTCCTTTTTTATAAGATGCTCTTTCCCAAAGCCTTTTTTTCTATGTCGTCGTGCTGAAGAAATTTCTTCCAAAGTATTTGTCTGATCAAGTTTGTCTTGTGTCTAAGAATGCAATATGATTCTCCTCTCACCTACTTTTATAAGGAATTAATTTGTAACCCTGTCTGGCCACCCGATATTTTCAAGTCTTCTCAAGTACCATATTTCAAAGCATTCGAAGTATTTCTTTTCCATTTACCTAAGGGTCCAAGTTTCTGCTCCATATAGTGCGAAGCTCCAAATAGTGCGAAGCTCCAAATGTAGCATTTGATCACTATACCTCCATACAGATATGGCTAAATTACCGAAACATATATCGTAATCTCTAACCTGTTAATAAGCTATATTTATATCAAAAACTACAAATACAAATGTATTTGTCTTAATAATTTATATTTATCTCATTGATAAACCCAGCATTCAGTATTACTTTTCTTGTCTTAGTCTGATCTATTGATAGATAGTTTTTGGACAAATCTATTTAATATCACCTTAATTCTTCCAATTTTGGATGAATCTCAATAAGAAATTTCTAAAAATATATGGCTTGGTCTGACCTTCTCAAAGAGTCTCTGTTCCCTGAGATCCCCCCCAACCCTAATTTTGTGACGTCACGTCTTGTAAATGGTGTCGTACCCACAGTCCTTCTTCGTAGCTGATTAAATTTGGCAGCCAAGTTATCCAGCAACTGATATTCCCTTGGACCATCCCCCCCACCCCCACCCCCCACTCCAAACCCACCACTTCCTTTACATGGACCCCTTTTTGAAGGGCCACGGCAGAGCGGACTAAATGCTAGTGGTGACTGAAACTTTAGCAAAGTGACTTGATAAATCAGTATTAGATATTTTTATATTATTCAAAATTGAGTTATAAATAAGTATTGATTTACAGATCGGTGCCTTAGCTGATCCATCATACATCCTGTCTACTTATACATATTGGCTCTGTTTCGGTTTCCGTTGAAACTTCAAAGTGTCTCTGATTTAAACAACCTTTGTTCAACTATTTTATAACATTTTTTTTATATAGTTGTTAGCTTGGTTTAAAAATTAGGTAATGACATCCTGGGTATGGCTTATAAATCAATACCATATCCATCACTTAAACTTGGATCGAGAAGGTGTTTTCCCTTAGCTCTGACTAATATTACATATTTAATGTGACTTACTCTGACTAAGGGGAAGTGGTGTTTGATTATCAAACTCTACAGATATATTTGTGATAAATATATTACCGATTTACTTTCATGAAAATGTGGGTACCTACTTTCTTTATGGCATTATGAACTGAAATTCACACTACAGTTCCTGTCCACCGTAACTTATATGACTTATTATCCTAACGATGTCCTGTATTGAGTATAGGGAATGTAACTCATCATTTCGTAACTTTCGCCCCTCCCCAGTAGCATAATCTCTTTTTGAACGGGTGGCCTGGCGGTCTAGGGGTAAGGTGTCAGACTTCTATGCTGGCAGCCGGGGTTCAATCCTCGGTCCCGGCAAAGATTTATCTGATTACCAAACCTTTCCTTCACCTCTGACAAGACATCTTGTGAATGTGGGGAATGCCAGGCCTCCACCGTGGTTCGGATTCCACGTTAAACTGTAGGTCCTTCATTTCATCTCACAATCACCCTACCATTACACATTAGCGTAAGTGCGTATAACCCGAACGGGTAGTAAGACGCGGAGATGATAATAATAATAATAATAATCTTTTTGAACCAACTATCTTCCTAAGAACACTGTTTTCATAACCCCTAATTTAATTTTTTTATATGTGAGCTAAGAGAGCATGTTTCAAACCCAAAAATTAGTGTGGGTGCATTTTTTCTAATTACCTCTTTAAGACTTATACCAAATTAGTGTTTATAGGTGAGTGTCCGGACGGGATACGGGGCAACTATAAATAGTTTTATGTTGTTCAACTTTTCCTGATTTAATTGATAACACGTTTCTATTAATTGGAGTTAAACTGATTTATGAATGTATCAAAATAATTCTAAGAAAATTGAGATTACTTTTTTAATTAGTTGATTATGACATTTCTATTAAAATTAGAAACCCCAATGGGATTTGCATTGTCCAACTTGTTTCTTTCGAAATATACAAATATTTAGTTATTTGTAATTGGATTCAAATCCCAGTTGGGTAATCTAACAGTATATTTCCCCAATTGCTTCCTAATAACTATTCATGCAAATGCAGATACAATATCATTAAGCTCTAATCGCTTATCCCTCACCTATAAGTAAAATTATCTAAATGCTACAAATAAAGAGAAAGATGTTTTGCATACATAAACAAAAAAATGTTTTTTATGTAACACAACATTAAAAAAATTGTCTTCAAAACATATCTGTAAAATGAGTTTAACTAAAACCATACGACCCCAATTATGAACATAAATCTGCTTTATGATTACCAGTGGACTGGCAACTACAAGTTGAGAACTAATTTGAAATATATGTATTATTGATCTCGTGTGAGCAGTGAGATTGCTATGTTAATTGAGCAGAAATGATTTCTTATTGCAGCAATGTCAAATATCTAATGATGATAACGATATAGATGTAGATATTATATAATTTATTTAAACGATTTTTTTAATTGGAAAATAAAACAAATTTACAAATTTTCTTAAATGGTATTCAAATCAATGTATTAATAATTTGAAAATAGCAGATTTTAGAAAATAAGTTTTTAATCCTAGCATGAATATATAATTATGCTTAGACCAAGAACTTAAATACGTATGTTGAAACATTTTACACTTTTTTACTAACAGCTAATTATATTTGGTCAAAAAAATACTATATACAATCTAACTCAGTTTACTACCAAAGTGGCACAGCTTAATTAACCTAGTTTCAGGTATAAAATGCAGTTGAGGATGAGAGTTGAGATTTAGTGGTTTATGACAATCTATGCGGGCGTCTTACCAATGCACTGTACAAGGACTAAGAGAAATGCTTATATAGGTATTTCCCTCATCTGTAATTGAAAACAAACTAATTTTTCTATAATCAATAGTTTCAAATCATTAGAGTTCACGGGTTCCAAGGGTCAAACTTGTTATTTAAGGCTTTTTGCGTATGTATCATTGTTCATTGGTGTAGGGGCTGAAATTTAATATAAATTGATATTCATATGAGGTGTACAGAAGGAAATATAAATAATATTAATAATAATATTCCTATGAAATATTAATATTTTATATTATTTTTATAGTATATATCTAAATATTATTATCTAGCTGTTATACGCGTTCTTCAAACAGGATATCCATAAATATTTTTTAATTGGGCTACAAAATGCGAAAGTAGTCAAAATAGAAATATAATCTGAAAGTGTTTAATAAGCTGACATTTATTTTTAAGACCAAGCTATAACTTTACTATACATTATATATTAAGCTCTTACATTTTGTGCTAGTAATAAAAATGAAAGTGACTCAGTAGAAATGGTTGTTAAGTAGTTATAACAATTTAAAATTATATACTATATATGTATATAAGAAATTATCAATGTTTCACGTTTATAGCCTAATACACACCTCCATTACGAATCCGCTATAGTAAATTTTCGTTTTTATGGACTTTTCTAGATATAAATGTATAACTATCGGACCTATCAGAATTACAAATTTTAGAGTTTTAGGATTTTGTAATTGTTCGGATAACTCATGCAGATGGACAAGTATTAAAATTATATTAGATTAGGATTAGGATTAGGATACACTCTTTATATAATTAACTAATTTACAATATCAATATAAACACGAAAATCCTAAACCAAATACGCTTACCCATAAATATTAAAAACCACAGTTGAAAGGAAAAAAAGAATAAGCTGGGTGCACTAATGGACGCAATTAATAGAAAAAGCAATATCTGCCTAAGAGCAAGTATAAGCTCTGAGAAAATTAGTTTGGTACATTATTACAAAAACATACAGAGAAAAAGATCATCATAGTTTAACAAAGATTATAAAAGAAATATTAGGCTATAAAAGAGATAGATTAGTTCTAGTAAATAAGTTCAAAACCTTAAATTGCTATTACATTTTTTTTATAATAGTTTTTGACATTTATATCCCCCTATTTTTTGAATCCAATCATCAAATTAAAAATGTTAATTATTTTTTGATCATTTGTGGTGATCTTTGTACCCGCAGGATTAAGATATTCCAGTTTTCTACTACGGCTAGAAGCTTTTTTTTTATCTGTCTTTGTTATGTTTTCATATTCTGAAAATTGAAAAATGACACATGGTCCCAGGAATCGAGCCCGGGACCTTTGGTTTAGTACGACGATGCTCTAACTACTGAGCTAGTCAGGAATCGTCCAGTGCTCAGGGTCATTCTTCACTCATATTTCAAGGAAAATTATAACTGTAAGGGATTGGATATTAAAGAATCAAATAGCATAAATAATATCTTTGGTTTTTTTAGGCTTTGTTTTTTTTAGCCATACTTCCCCTAATTTTCCAAATCTTTATCATGAAATTAAAAAAAACTTTCATACTTTTCTAGTTATTTGGGATATTCCATTCACCTTACTGAAAATTTCAATTTTCTGTCACAGCATTTTTTTTTTTTAGATTTTGAAAATATCCATTCCTTTCTCTACCCCTAATCCTCAATCCACCGATCCTTGTTTTGAAATTATAAATATTCAGATTCTCTATTTATTTAAGGTTGTCCTTATACATGTATGTAGATGGTCCAACTTTTTTTTACCATACGGGAAGGGTCTTATTCCATTAGTTTAGGAATATTTTTTTTTCTTCTGATTAAGGTGAGATCAAGGTTTGTACCAATGTCAGGTGTCCTGAGTAGGTTTTCCCATAGTGGTTTTTCAATCTACCTCCACGCCAATAAGGGTCCATATCTTCTATGGCTTAGTTTTTCTCATCCCTAACACATTGGCGTAATCAGTATTTTAGTGTATAGCTTTAACAGATAGTAAGACGTGGTGCTATAAACAAAAAAAAAAACAAAAAAACTCACAGTCAATATCGATAAGATCTTTAATTTCAAAAGAAAAGTCATTGATGAATTATAGACACTTGAGGGATATTTCTGCCTCCACATCGAGGTTCACACATCCATTAGCTAAACAAATGTTCTGGAATCGTTCTAGAATAATGACTGGCTTTCTATGTTTTCTGGTTTTGGGGCTAACAATATACAACGTCATATTTTGTGGCGTGAAAGGGGACTCGAGATAATACCAGTGTTTGTAATTGTTATAGCGATTTTTTTTACAAAACTGATACAATATTGTTTCAATAGAAAATAGAGTGTAATTTTGTTCAAATGGTATTATCAACAGTTCTTGAATATCTGTCAAGTATATAGCGGAAGTAGATGAGAATAGTTTTAAACGAAGATAAAATATTACCATCAAATTTCATGACACGATTTATATATATTCAAGAACTTTTGATGTCACCAAATGTAGAAAATAAACTATGTTTATGATGAAGAGTTATTTTATTTTCTTACAAAAAAAGTGTTGATAAATTAGCTACAAAATCCCCGATCTTTTCTCTAATCTCCTTTAATCCTAGTCAACAAACCCAAAATATAATTTACTCCCGCACGTAAGTCTAGGATAAATCTTAGTATTTTTTCTTGGTTTTATTATTAACTAGAGTTATTTTTAGAGAGTTTAAGGTGTCAGTCTCACAAAAATATAAATTATATATAAACACTCACTTTTCCCACTGCTTGGTTTTCTATGATGAAAATGCGAATAATCAGATTCAATCTGGTCAAGCAGCTAAGAGGCCAAAGGTGTTAGGGTCTAATTATATGTAAAATTTAAAAAAATGACTTAAGGGCACAACTTCGGGCATTCCTAAATTCCTTTGCCATGTTTCTTAGTCTTGAAGTGTCATTGTTGTCACACAAATGTACATAGGATTTAATTTGATAAATTCCTTTTCTCTTCTGGAGTTTAAACTGCCCTTTAATAATGGGGTAAATGATATATTTTTCAAAATATATATAATGTAAATGTAAGATCAAATCAAATCAAGAGTTTTATCGTTAGCCATATGTAAGATTTATTATGTTAAATAAACAAATTTGCTTAAAATATAAATATAAAATAACCAGCACCAAATAGAGTTTAAATTTGGATTTAAAATTTAAATGCATTCTGTTACTACTCATTGGATTGCCGTTTATTTATCGATTAAGTATTACAAAAAAAAATTTATTCTACATTCAATAATATAATGCAACATTGGTCACATGGTTTAATAAAAAGTATTGTAAAAACACCAATTTTACTAAACCTAATAGAATATTTATAACCTATGTGTTAACCAGACGTCCGAGTTATATCCATGCGAAGTTTCAGCGCAATCTTTAAAGTGGTTTTTGCGTTAAAGAGGAACATACAGACACCATATATATATATTTAATAGACAATAGTTTTAATCTCTTTTTTATACAGCTCATACGAACGTCTATTTATACTAAATGTCAGACCAATACATTAACTATTTCACCTTGAAAATGCTATGCGAAAATCATAACATAGCAAGTTTGACCCCTTATAACTCGTGAATAGTAATGATTAGAAATCAATAAATCATTGTTTATTGTTTATCATAATTGTACACTTGTTAAAAATGTGAAATACAATGTTTAGGGTTGAGTGACCTCTAGAGGTGTGGGCATGTTCATAACAACTGAATGCCTTGAAGTCAATAGTGTGCTGGACAGTGGCGGCTCATGTATAGGTACTGCAGAGTTGCAGCACCCCCTAATTCCACCTGATATTATCGATAACATTAAATATAATGAGTTCTTTTTTTATTTTTGTAGTACAATATATATATTCCTTAAGCTTAATGTCAGTACTTCAGTAGCCATCCTCCAGTTTATAAAAAAGATACAAGAATCTTTGTATGGAACTGTGCGCTTCACAGTGCTAGCGATGTGGTGTTTGACTGTTGTGCGCATTTGTACATAGAGGGTGGTGGGGAGGAAGGTGGGACTGCCAGATAGAGAGAGCACTGTTGCTCTCGCAGTGCCGGCTCTGGCGTGAGGATGGAAGGATTTTTTTTTTACTCGGCGTGTGTTGTGCTTAAAAATCGTGTACCATATTCTTGAATGTGATAAAGTGTAGAATAGTGTATAATTAGATCATTATTCTGTATACAGCTATTCTATTTGATTCATATTTTTTCTGTTCCTTTATTTAACAGAAAGTCTCAATGCGCTTGCAGTACTTTAAATGGAGAAAAATGTCTTCAATTGTCACCCAGAAATCAAGGAGAAAATTATTGAACTTTTGCGCAAATTAAAACAAGAAAAATGGATTTCATTTTTAAATG
Organism: Timema shepardi; assembly: GCA_902151425.1. NCBI lineage: Eukaryota > Metazoa > Arthropoda > Insecta > Phasmatodea > Timematidae > Timema > Timema shepardi. The sequence goes on along the minus strand of CABFVX010000478.1, from coordinate 238,855 downwards.
AATATATCAAGCTTGAACTGTAACAATTTAAGTTAAAGTAAGTAAAAGGGTTGGTTTTTGTTTTTTGCTAAGATTTTATCAAGTTCCTGAAGAAATTTTCTTTTTATACATGTTTTTTCCTTTTACACAATTTTAAAACAAAGGCTGCTGAAATCCTGATAGCGTGAAACGGAAGTATCCAATTCTATAACTATTAATAAAATAGTTGAAGCACGTACTATTTAGGGCTCAGTGAGGTTCCATGAGAAACTATCCCTGTCTAGCCAAGCTCCAAAAACACAGGGCTTGAACAACAGAGCCAATTCATCTCCGAAGGTAAAGTAAAAACCCGGTTCTTCTGGCTTAGCACCATAGGATATATACTTTGTTGATTCGAGAACTTACTAGTTCAGATCTATGTTTCTATATGTTTGTGGGTCGACTGACCTCATAGACTTGTGTAAGCCTACACACAGACATTTTAATTTCAAAAATTAACCAAGGCAAGAGTGATTACGATTTGAAGAGAATTGTCCTCCTGCAATAGTACCTCTAATGAAATCATAGTTAAAATTAAAACTAATCATCAAATGTTGTTTATATAGGAATAAGATAGAATGTAAATATATTTTAAAATGATAAATTACATTGATTTAAGAGTAAAACCAACCACAAAGTATTTAAATAATGCTCCTGAGAATATTATCTTTGAACAAACTCATATTGAAATATTTTATTTCACCATTTTTGAGAAATATCTTTCAGACTATATAGATGGCAATATATTATCCTTTAATCTTAAAGAAGCTGCATACTAGACGAGTACAAAAAAAAAACCTTCTATTACTTTTCATACGTAAGCTAGTATTTAGGTCAAGGCATGTCTAACTTAATCCGTGCCTCGTCGGTCAGTTTTCTGAGGTGTGGCTTACTTAGCTCTGTTATACTCGCATGCCTTACTGCTTGTTTGGGTGACTCCACGAGTTTATTGGTCATTATGGGGGTTGAGTAAGATATCCCCCCGGTCCCCCGCCAAGGAATAAACCATATACAATTAAAGTTTAAAGATATATAATCAATAGCTTTCATCATCAACAGCAAATATATCCGTCAACATTAAAATAATTTTCATCAAATAGTATATATAAAATAATTAACATGTATGCTGTCCAGTTCTTAAGTTATCTCAGGGAGATCCAGATATTGTACAAAAAAACTCATCCATTAAGTGGTGTGGAACAATTATCACATGACCACCTTGAAGTATTTAAAAAAAACTATTAGTTGGTAGTCTGATCACTGTTTTAATTTCGAACTGGTGTTTGTTCATTCCAAGTCAATTCAATCGGATCACTTACGCTTAACTGGCTCACATCAGTAAGAGAAAACTTGTTGTGGTCTACAAGTGTTTATATTCAGTCGACCGTACTGCCATAAATATTTTGAACGTCAGTACACTTCATGTATACATTATGTTGTTGTTCCTACGTTTATGCTGCGTACGTAAACTAACTACAATATTCTTAACGGGAGCCGGGTAATTGTACCCTAGTGCCCAAAGTGCCTAATTGGCCAAGCTCGTCTGGTCTGGTTTTGTAGAGAGGGCCAGGTAAGTGCACTCTACTGTCTAGCCCGCATAAGTGGCCAAGATCGTCTATCCTAATTTGCTAGTGACGGCCAGATAAGGGTATATTAGTCTCCAGACTAGCTATGTAGTCAGGCTCGTCAAGCCTGTTTGGTCAATGACAGCCAGGTAAGTGTACTCTAGTGTCCAACCCGCCTAAATGGCCACTCTCATATAACCTATGGATGGAAAAATGTAACCTAATCAGTGTAATTGCAACAGTTTCACTGCCGAAACTGATGCGACGGCTGTTGCAACAGCGCGCACGCAACCAATAGGAGTGCTAGTCTATGAATTAAGCCATTAGCTGCGTTCAAATTTATTTCGTGCTTCAACCTGTCGCATTAGTCACTCACCAATGATGCTGATTATGTTAGATTGTGTTTTGTCTTCAAAGTAATTATTTTTTATTTAATTATTTATTTATTTAGAACCACGTTTTACTAACTGTTCGTGTTATACGCTTTCAACGTGATTAGATATAGTATTTAGTTAGTATAGTAACTGTTTACTGTTTGGTTGATATATTGATTAGTGTTTAGCTAGATTTAGCCTTCAGTTTTAATTCCAATGAGTTCAGTGCGTCACAAAAATAGTCCAATGATCATTTACATTTTTTATTAATTAATTTGTAACATCATTTTAATGTTAAACTTCTTTTAAATACTTTTTTAAAAAAAATTTCAATATCACAAGGTTAAATAAATTAGTAAAAACTATATTATATTCGGAATTATACAAAAATAACGTTGATTAGTTCATTTTAAATGTAACTGATGTACTAAATTGGTTTCGTTTTATTATTTTGGAAGGAAAGATTTTTAAAATTTCATCTGTTTTACAACATCAGCTACGAAATGTATTTTAGTGCAGAAGAGCACATTTGTTAAAACTTAAAACACAGTCGAGTGCTACCGCCAGCCTGATACTAACTGTTACATAGCATCAGTTTATTAAAGTGATACGCAGCTGCAACTGTTACAGGCGCAACTGATTCAGGAAAACATCAAATTATTCCACCCCTAATCTAACCTGGTTTGCCAGGGATGGCCAGATAAGCTTTCTCCATTTTCCAATAATAGTAATATTTAGCACCGCGTCTTACTACCCGTTCGGGTTATAAGCTTTAAGTACTAATTATTCTAATGGATTAGGAATCGGGAAGGTTGAATTAGAGGAAGTGAACCCACATTTGCGTGGAGGGAGGGTGGAAAACCATTTAGGAAAAACCACCCCCAGTTCACCCGACCGAGATTCGAACCTCGATCTCCTCGTCCTCAGCAGTCGAGCTCAACACGACAAGCGCGTTAGCCAACTACGCCACCGAGGCGGGTTCCATTTTCCAAGCCACCTAGGTGGCTAAGCTTATCCAGCCTGGTTTGCCAGTGACGGAAATGTAGGAGTAATCTAATTTTCACCGCTCCTGATAGCCAAAGATTTTCTAGTCTAATTTTCCCGTGATAGGCAGGTAAAAGTACAAAACCCTATTGGATATTAGAATGAAATCTTTACTTAATGGATTCTCAAACTTCCTCCAAGAAAATGTGTTTCTTCTTAATCTTACCTTCCTCATCTTTACTACCTTAGAATATCCTTATATATAGCTTTATAAGCCCTTTTCCAGTAATAGAGATTACGAGAAAATGACAACATATCTTGACAAACGACCATTCATCTTAACGGTTAGGAGTCCAGGATGTCGGGAAAAATAGTAGTTTTCCACGAAAACTCGATTTTCACAAATAATTCTAAGTTTTATTTATTCTTTGTTTAATAACTATGGACACCGTTATTTGTTGTATAAATGTAGATCTCTAAATAAAATATATTTCTTTGGCTAATAAAATATAACTCGATCATTATTTGTTGGTTCGAACACACCACAATTTTCTCTTTGGATGAATATTTATCTTTCAATGCTGGTCATATCACACCTAAATTGAGAAGCCTAATCTTGGGAATCATTTATTTCTTTACTGGAATGTTGCTATCGTTAATTCTCGTTTATATCAATAATATTGAGCATAATCCGAAAATTAAAGAGTTAAGATGTTGTATTCATGAAAATATTGTCTATGTTATTTGTTTTGTGCATGATAAAATGGTGTTTAAATATATTTTGGTATGCATTATAATTTATATGCTCAAAAACAATTAAACGATCTTGAATTATGATAAAAAAAAGTCATTTTACTATCAAAGTATGAGTTTTTGTGCGTAAATAAAGGGTTTTAATGATCATTTTAGCAAATTGTAACACAATACAAATACATAAGTTAGTCTATATTTGCATTTTACCGATTAGTTTTGAGGGAACTATATTTCAAAGTACCATAATATTTGAGTACCACATTTTATATAGTTTCACATTATCTCTTTCTACTAGACGCTCTCACGATCTCACACACTCTCTCACACTCTCTCCCTTCACACACATTCTTTCACTCACTCTACCTTCACACACTATAAACTATTTCTATAATATAATATTTTTATCATTCATTCTCTTTCTCCCACTTTATTTCTCTCTCACACACTCTCTACCATCAAATACACATTTTATCTCACAATTTCTCTCACATTATTATCTTTACTATGCTATCTTTATTAAGCTCTATCTAAAACGCTCTCTTTCTCAAATTCTACCTCAATCTCTCAAATTCCCTCAATCGCAAATTATCTTTCAAACTCTTTCTCATCTCAACCTTATTATCTCAAACTCTCTCAAAACTACTGTCTCTCAAACCCACTCTTTCCTTCAAACTTGCTATTTCAATTTCTCTCTAACTATTTCTCTCAAACACACACTCTCTCTCTTAAAATATTTCCCCCTAACTCTAACTAAATCTAATTTTCTCTCTTTAAACTAATCTCTCCCTCTATAACGTTCTCTCTCAAACTATCTCTCACACGCTCTCACATTTTATCTCTCTTTCACACAATATTTCTTTCAAAATTTTACACTCTCTCACACATTTTATTTCGCATTCTCTCAAACATATTATCTTTTTCTCCCACACTATCTTACACTTTTCTCCCATTCACTTTCTCTCACACACATTCTCTCTCCTCACACACACTATTTTCTCTTCTCCCAGTATTTCTTTCTCTATCACATATATTTACTCTCACTACCAATAGCTCACACTCACTCGATCTCTCTCAATTGCTCATTCTCAGTCTCTTACATGCACTTTCTCACCCTCATACTCCTTTCTCACACTCAGTCTCTCATTTTCACAATCACACACACACACAACACACTTAATCTCTCATTTTCACTATCACATTTTATCACACTCTCTATCATAATATATCTTATATATGATTTTATAGGCCTGTTTCCAGTTATATAAATTACAAGGAAATATCTGAACAGAATTTGACAAACGAACACTCATTTTAAATACTAGGCAATCAGGATGCAGTTAGAAACAGTGGCCTAAAACTAAAACCCAACATTCCTAGCAAATTTTCCATCTTCTCCTTCTGTGTGGGCAGTGGTTCATCTGTACAAACTTTCTTTGTTTAAACCACCATGGAAACCATTATTTTTTATAGCTGTATATTGGTAGACCAAATTATTGTCTCTGTTTAAAAATAACATTAGCTCAATAATTGTTACTTTGGTTTGGTGCAACGAATACATAGAAATCTGGGTGAGGGTCATTTTAAAGTTCTCGTCGGGGTTTGAAGGGAGAAAATATACGTTTTTATTCAAATTACACACTGAAAACTATATATCAAAGAAAATTTTATAGCCTTTGACAAGTAAACTTTTAACTAAAAATAAAATAAAATAAAATATTTAAAATACATTTTAGTGCAATAATCTGCAGCCATCTCTGCAACGACACACTAGTTATTTATATATATGTATATATATATATATATAACATAAATTAATGTTTGTGGAAACAAAATTATTTAATTATCTCAATCTTATTTAAAATGGATCGATAGAGCCAAGGACTAAATGCCAGTCTCATCTAAATTGTTTCGCAAGTGACGGGGAGGTTTAAGTACAAATTCTGCATGCCCTCCACCCAAGTACAAACATATTTTCCTGAATTCTATTGATATTAGCACTAGCCATCCAATGTAAATAATATTCTTATTCCAGGAGCGTTAGTAAGATATTATGAAGGGGAAAATTCCATTTTAGTCAATCTCGATCTTAGTAACCAAAGAAAAACGAGCTATTTTAGAGCAAATTGCAAGCCCTTGCTAGACACGTGTTGAGAATCCCGTGTCTATAGGAACGCCTAAAATCTTTATCAGTTGGTCGCTTGTTCTACGAAAGAACGTACTGAACCTCTCCTCGATTTTACATTACTGTCTCTCCCGCGTGCTAAGGGGTAAGGTTGCCAGTTCACCTGTCCTTTGGGAGTAGGTGTCCATTGGTAATGTATGCAATAATGACTGCTGGTGCTGCTACCAGTGATGTTCATTAGAACTAGGGAATAGAGGGCCAGCACCAGGCATTTATTTCACATTGCACTTGATCAAGGGAACTACTGTACGTAAATTCATTAGAATTACTATCGAAGATGAAACCCAAGAGAGGATTAGGATTTGAATATGATCTAAACATATAGTTCTGTTTAAATCTTAATATATTGGTGATTAGTTGTAAGTTCCAGGCGTTGTAAGGGTGAAGTTAATGCTCCTGTAAAATTTATCTTTTATAGAGTTTGGAATTTTCCCTTAGTGAAACATTTATATAGAAAACATATTTTCTACTATATTATAAGGGTGACCTGGTTTTCTAGGGGTAAGGTGTCGGACTTCTATGCTGGGGGTCCAGGGTTCAATCATTGGTCCCGGCAAAGATTTATCTGATTGCCAAACCCTTCCTTCACCTCTGACAAGACGTGTATTAATAACAACTTGTGAATGTGTGGAATACCAGGCCTCCACCGTGGTTCGGATTCTACGTTAAACTGTAGGTCCTCCATTTCATCTCACAATCACCCTACCACTACACATGAGCGTAAGTGCGTATAACCTGAACGGGTAGTAAGACGTGGTGCTAATAATAATAATAATAATAATACTATATTATATAGAATATGCTAATAGTGAGAAATATTGAATAACGTTTAAAATCATAAACCAGTATCCACGTGATTTAAGTCTTTTGACTCGTATTATGTTTAAACGTTTTATATATACATATATTCACTCTCATGTTTTCATAAGTGATTATTTAAAGCTCCATCTCTCTATAATTTTTGTTGTTAGTTAACAGCACTGGTTTTCACGCAGTATAATTCGTCTGGATTTCAGTAATAAAACATTAAAAATACAATCCCTGAAGGGTTCTTCTGCTTAAATGCCTAACAATTAAACTAAGTTTATAATTTTTATGAACCTTTATTTAAGATTTATTCACACGATTACTATGGGGCTTACATTAGGTCATTGGGCTCGCAATTTAAAAAAAATCACATAACTTATTTTAGTCAGATTACGCAAGCCCAACACATGTTTCCGCTTTTTATTCACTTGCTTTCTATTTATCCTAATTGGTGATCACGATGTCGAGGGTGTAAGGTTATAGATGTGATTAATTTTTCAAAGATGGGCTAGGTGCACACCCTAAAGATTTTCCTAATCAAAGTAATTATGTTAAGTTAAAAAAATTCTGTTTATTAGTTTTAAAGTCAGGCCTACACATACTATTGGTCTAACAGTCTAAGTCATAGAATTTATGGCATCGAGAAATATATTATTTTTTCAAATTATTATTATTATTTTTACATCCTGAATTTTTATTCAGTTAAAATACAAAGTATAAGATTCTATGTTTTTGGTTTTGAATCCACCTCATACTACTAATCACTGATATTAAGGCGTCAAATTTGCAATATAAAAGTAACATTCACACACTAGGATTTTCATAAGTACGTAATTATATGCCTAATTTAAACTATCTATTTTTCTTAGTTTGTGAGCTCCTTGAACTGATGGCCAAGTGGTATAAGCAACCAGATTCACAACATGTATTTAAGTAAAACAAGATTCTATTTAGGAACATACCTCCAGTTTTCATTAAATAGATATTTAAAGTTTCATTATTTAAATATATATTCTCATTTATAATCTAGCCTGACAGGGTGTTAGAATGTCCTAAGACACATAGCTAAATGCATGTTTAAGTATATATATATATATATATATATATATATATATATATATATATATATAATATAATAAAAATAAAAAAAAAAAAGATAAAGAAAAGAGTAAAAAACAAGAAACCAACAAAA
>CABFVX010000478.1:200121-230705 GCA_902151425.1 Timema shepardi | reverse complement strand
ATGCCAACTACCGAGTCGCTAATGGCTGCGTTGTCTGATGGCTGTGATCTTTGATAATCACATGTTTATAAGCTGACGACTTCCGCACGTCCATCTTAGACTCTGCCTTAAACTATGAGTGAAGAATGACCATGGGCACGGGACGAATCCTGGATAGCTCAGTGGTAAGAGCATTGGCGTACTAAGCTGAAGGTCTCGGGTTCGATTCCCGTGTCCAGGTGTCATTTTTCAATTTTCACAATATGATATCTATGAGGGACTATCCACACTAAAATGCATTAACAATAGTTTCGGCTATTTGTTTCATTTATATATATATATATATATTTGTATATACCCTTAAGGTTCCCAGCTTTTGGTTACCCTAAGTACGTAAATATATAACAGATTTTAGTTTAATATATTTCTTGGTTTTGTAGTTGCCTGTGCTCTAAGGCTTCAGGCTCATAATTGATATACAGTACAATTTGAAAGAAACATGCTTTTGTGTGTGTGTGTATGTGGTATTTTTAAAGCCTGGAAATGTATAATGATGTTTCCCTGATTTTAAGGTTATATGGAGGGGACTTAAGAAACGGTCAATGTTTCTGGAGTATTTATAGCAATTCATATTTTGGCTAAAAGAAATAAAATATTGCTCCAATATAACATAGAGTATAATTTTCTTCACATTTTTATATTTATATTTTCGTAATATATATCACAAGAATAAAGGCAATAAAGAAGTTTTTTTTTAAATGTATACAAAAAAATTTCATTAATTCCCAGGACACCGTTAACAGATATTCAATAAATTTTGTGGTTATCATATGTAGAAAATTAAATTACATGTTTGTACTGGAGCAATATTTGATTTATTTTGAACGATAAAATGCTTTTCCATAAAAACTTCAAAAGCTCTGGCCTTTACACACATACCCTTCTATCCCAACTTAAATGCTACGTTAAGTATGTCTAATACTCTCAGTTTTTAAGTTATTTAAACCTGTGTTCACGTGGCTAAAGGCGTAAGACTTTCATAATATAAAAGTTAGGCCTGATGTCTATTACCTAAGTTTTCCATAAGTAAACAAGGCCTAAATTTCCGCCTCCTATATTTTATGGTTTATGAAATACTCAATTCAATAGTCAAGTGGTCTAATACGTTAGTTAACTAAAGTAAAATGAAATGCTTAGGTTTCCAACCATCATGTTTCCTAAGATATTTATAAAACATTTCATCATTAAATTTTTGTTTTGTTTTGGAGCTACCTGCGTGACTGCCGAAGCAGTCCAAGGAATTAAGCTCAGACTACATAAAATGAAAAGAAAATATAGATTTTTGAGGTGTATTCTTTTATATTTTCTCAAGTACTACTTAAGTAATGTCACTTGCTCTTGTAGTTACAGAATTTACAAACAAATTTACATTCATTCTTATTTTTGTTTGATTATTTCATGTTTTCTCTTTAGTTCCAGCTGCCTATTAATGGGGGAAATCATCTGTTTGTCTGAATAGATGCAAATGCAAAATAAAATCAAAGAAATATTTTGAACACAACCCTATATTTATTGCTGTTATCCTCTAATCTGAATACAAACCTTAATAATAAATCTGTAACAGACTATAAATTGTATTTATTTTAATGTCACTGCTAAGCTCATGTTGTTGAATGGCCTAAATCTTTCCCCCAAAAAAATCTACATTACATAATTTATTTAGTAATTCTCCAATTATACATGGGCATACACAAGTATAGACATTCTCTTTATATTTAAAAACATCAAATACATGTGTTTTAACATCACCTATCTGCTCACTAAGGACTTCGCTCATTGATCAAAACCTTCAAAACTTTTCTAAATATTATCTTTATAAAAATCATCTGAATCGATTAAGTGGTTTTATAGCTATAAATAATTATAGATAGTTACAAAAACTCTTATTTATATTTGAAAAAACAGTCATTAGTTCTGACTTCACTGGCTAACTTTTAAAGGAAACTACACGCTATAGAGTAACTTAGTAACCTTCCAATAATATTGTAGATTTAATAAAAATATCCTCATCTAAATAAATGGTGAAGTTCCCCAGTCATTGTTGAAAATACATAAGTTCAGAAACTATTATTTGTAAGGTCAACTCTGGTTTTAGTGAACTCGTTTCTAGTGAACATTCGAGGTTACAGTGAAACTAATTTGTTGGTCCCAAACCACATACATTTCAATGTTAGTTTAAAAATTCGTTTTTAATGAACACTCAACTTCGGTTTTAGTGAAGAAAAAATATTGAAACTTTCAATAAAATATTTAATCATAAAGACACTGATTCCCTAATTGATTTCTTGTTTAGGTAACACAAATCTTGACTAAAGTACGGAATGTGGAGGGGGAGGGTTGAGCTTAAACAGTCACGGTACTCGTTGACCTGGCTTAAATTTTAATACCTTTGTCTGCGGCAAGTAAAGAAAGATGGTTTTATGAGTTGTATTAATACGACAGGAGTTACAGAACAGTAAATGGCAGTCTGTGGCCATTTTATGACCGTTTTCACTAACTAATCCCTTTCTTCGAGAGGTTATATGAAACTCAATAAATTATATATATTTTCTACTTAGTTTAATTTTTTGAATGTTTTGTTATTGTGAAATCAAGTGTGGAAAAAGTACAAATTCTAGAGAAGGGTTTGGAAAAAATATTATTAAAAACAGTTAACAGTAAACAGCATCATATAACCGATTTAAAAAGATTAATTAACTATTATTTTGTTTGTCAGAAACCAACTAATTTCAGATAAAAAAAATCTGGTTTAGTGAACTTCGGACATAGTGAACAACATATCTGAGACCGTAGAGGTTCATTATAACCAGAATCGACTGTACACATAATAGCCGAGTATATTTTTTCCAGTAAAGTTATATATAATATAAAATTGACCGCATTCAAATCTATTAAGTAGTTCTTTAGTTAGAAGTAAACAGACATAGGTAATGAAACTGTCCTTTATAAATATCTGTGATTAAGAAACATGCTACCAAAACAAAGTATCTTTCTTTTTATTTAAAATTGAAATGTATTCATTATTATTACTCGTATTTTGTAATCAAGTTAAACAGCAATATAATGAATTACCAATTTGAAAATAGAATAGAATTACTTGATTCAAATTATTTGGTCACTAGCCTAAGCCTTAAAAAGCTAAATAATGTTAAGAATTAACTATCCAAATTTGTTCAGTGTGTCTTTAATTTTAAGCAAACATACAAATGTACAGAAACTCACATTCATATATTAGTATCTTGGAGTTTTAAAACGTGTCTTTCGAAAAAAATGAATATATTAGCCTGAAATAAAGATAACCTTAATTATAGATCCAAATGAAAACCAAGATAACTGCCGTTCGTCACTGTGAAATTAGTCACCAAAATCTTACCAATTTATTGTATATTATGCCTTGAATCAAACTAAAAAATCCTAACATTATGATACAGAAGCTGTATTTTGCGTTGTTATCATTATTAAATCTTATTTTTGATTAATATAAATTAAATCCTTCTTTATTATTTGAAAAGAAGATAGGAATAGGTGACACTGGAACTCATTTTCAAACACGATGACCGCCACACAAACTCTCCCCTTTACCTTTCAACCACCTTCACTTGCCAATCCATCACCTATCCATTACCTGCTCCCACTCCCTCAGCATATCAATACACCAGCATACCCCAGTCTTACCACATTTAAAACCAGATTATTTACCTCCCTAACTCCCACTACTACGACCTCAGAACTACTTTAACCCATAGCAGTTAATTCCCATATTTGGTCGTTAGGAATGTTGATAATACATTAAATACTAAAACTCACCTTTCTAATCACATTTTTATTCCACATCCATCCACCAGTTTGCCAGCGTCGTGACGTTAGACTAATAAAACCTACTAAAGTAAATTCCTAATCTACATCCAACCTACTCATCAACGTTATACCTCAACATTATTAACCCCTCCTCCTTTTCCTTATGCATCCTGTATGGTGGGAGAATCCTCCCCTTCTTGGTAAATGACAGATACCTGGCTTTGGAGTGTGGTTTGCCTCTCCTCAGTACAGGGTTCTGAGAATGGGCTGTGACAATTGCGTCTATATTTGTCCCAATAATCACTGCTATTTGAGGGTGATGGGTTGATCATACTATCATTTATGATATGAATGGCAGCCTTCTAATCACCGAGGATATTCTTACCAGGAAATCCATTATTTGTCATACAAAAAGTATTATGTAAAAGTGTAATTAAAATATACGATTATCTTAATTGATTGAGTAAAACACAATAATGATGATACATTTACTCTTCGTTCACTGATTAGAGTAATGCTAATAAGTATTAGATATTTAATAATATAATGCAAAATGATTTTCAGTTACTAGATCTATAAAACTATAGTAATATAATAATTAGAGCAGTCTTATTGGCAATAAATATTTTTTTGTTGATTTTTAATGGATTATTATGATCTGTAATATAAATTTTAAAATTATATATAACATTTAATAGTATGACTTTTTTGAAACGTGTAAAAAAATTTCTTCAAGTTTTCAATATTATAATAACATATTATTTCTGAGTCGTACTATTCAGACGCACATATACTGTATCTTTTTATATAGTACATATAAGCCATTACTTTTGGTGTAATTTTAATTTACCATTTGCTATTTTTATTATTCTGGTTATAAACTCATATTCTGCCTACATCTGCTATACATCAGCTGTTATTGTTTGTAATGATATTTTGTTCCTCAGGTTATGTGATTCTGCAAACATTATTGTAGGAGTATGTGTTTTAGATTATAGTTTTATTTAATGTTATTAGTATATTTTAAAATGGGTAACAAGAAAAAAAATTGTAACAAGTTGTTTTTGTTACAAGAAAAATAATAATTTTGGGCTATCCAAACCTAAATAGCAAACCCCAAATTCATTTGCCAGTCAACAAGTCCTAAAACAGCCTAAGGCAATCTCAATTGGCGAGTTTATACAGCTAAAAAAAACTGTTTCAGACCTTGACAAAAAGACCAGGCAGAAATGGACCTTAGTTGAAAAAAAGCTGGAAGACCTATATCAAGGATAGGAAGATACAGACAACCCTTCTTAGAGTGCTGGACGTTATTAGAATGTGAAAAAATAACACAAGTAGACCCTATAGAACATTTTTATGAAAACGTTATGGTATTAAATACTCGTTCCTTACATAGGAATTTTGATATGTTTGTATTGTAGACTTAATAGAACATTATTTAGTACTTTTTTGAAAAAATATCAAGTTTAGGTTATAAAATCATAAAAATGTTAATTTTATTCAGATTAAAAAAAGCCTGTGTGCGAAACTAAACAAAGAAGTGTTCCTTAAAATAAAGGTAAAACTAAATGTTTATCACTAATAGATACTGCGATATGTTTCATAAAGTTAACATTGAGCTTAAATGGCGTCCGGACTTCCCTTACTGATTTGAATGAACTATATTCATTAAGATATGCTTTTTTTTCTCAAATAAGGATATATTATATTTTTAGAAAGAATTCGCATTCTCTACACTGGATTAAAAAATTCCTTTGATTTTATTGTTTTCAAACCCATTGGTTTTTAATATAGGCTATGTTGTTGTAGGCGAATTGAAAAATATGGCTTTTGGAAAAAGGCACCGTCTTTTTGAAAAAGCCGTGCTATTTAAAAAACAAATTTATTTGCTTTTCTGCTTTTGGTAGTTTTAACTATACCCTTGTTCACTGAAATACTAATTAGTAAACAAAAGGTAACAACTATTTGTATCTGTGTTAATATTTCTCAATAACAATGATATAAACATAACATTTTGTTACTTTTTTAATTCTACTATAAATTACTGAACATAAAAATGTGTTTAAAAAAAAGCTTAAATCGTACGTTCTAAGAGTGTTTTAAGTAATTTTTTGAGGGAAGAATCTTATATCCCGTATAATTTTTAATAATCCATAACTATCTTGGGCTAATTGCAATATGCCTGTAATCGGCTAGGTTGAATGAGCAAACGAAAGTTTACTTTCTTAACAGCCTAAAGAAGTATGGATTCATTTCATAAATCATAAGAAATCTCGGTTTGAAGAGGAAATATTTTATTTTTTACAATTAGCCTGGCTCATTTCAAAATAAATAAATACAATTTATACTCCAAACTATAAAATAACTGACAAAATAGCTAAATGTAAAATGAAATGCAAATGTAAACACGCCAACAGTGGCACTCTTACTTTGAAACATTATTGCAATGGACAACAAGATACATGGTTTAAATTTACTAACAAAGAAACAAAATAAATTAATGAAACAAGTAGCCGAAACTATTGTTAATGCATTTTAGTGAGGATAACACCTCTTAGATATCATATTCTGAAAATTGAAAAATGACACCTGTACACGGGGATCGAACCCAGAACTTTCTGCTTAGTATGCCAATGCTCTTACCCCTGAGTTATCCAGTATTCGTCCCGTACTTATGGTTTAAGGTAGAGCCTAAGATGGACGTGCGGAAGTCGTCAGCTTTGAAACATGTGATTATGGGCCAGTTTCATAGTCAAATTTAGTACGCCTCAAGTGCGGTGTTACACTAAGCTCATGACGACACCTACCTAAAACAGAATGGAATGGGCCAGTTTCCTATGCGAGAACGGCCCATTCCGTTCTAGTTTAGGTAGGTATCGTCATGTACTTAGGGCCAGTTTCATAGTCAAATTTAGTACGCCTCAAGTGCGGCGCTACACTAAGTACATGACGACACCTACCTAAACTCGAATGGAATGGGCCGTTCTCGCATATGAAACTGGCCCATTCCATTCGAGTTTAGGTAGGTGTCGTCTTGTACTTAGTGTAGCGCCGCACTTGAGGCGTACTAAACTTGACTATGAAACTGGCCCCAGGTGTAGCGCCGCATTTGAGGCGTACTAAATCTGACTATGAAACTGGTCCTATATAAATGATCACAGCCATCAGCGACTCGGTAGTTGGCATTTTGCAGCCATTAGACAATAATATATAATTGTACAGGATTGCATATATTAATGATACAAGTAGCCAAACTATTGTTATTGCACTTTAGTAAAGATAACACCTCTTAGATATCATATTCTGAAAATTGAAAAATAACACCTTTACATGGAAATCGAACTCGGAACCTTCGGCCTAGAACGCCAATGTTATTACCACTGAGCTAGCCAGGATTTCATCAATATATGCAATCCTGTACAATTATATATAATTGTCTAATGGCTGCAAAATGGCAACTACCGAGTCACTAATGGCTGCGTTGTCTGATGGATGTGATCTTATAAAATCACATGTTTAAAAGCTGACAACTTCCACACGTCCATCTTAGACTCTGCCTTAAACTATGAGTGAAGAATGACCATAGGAACGGGACGAATCCTGGATAGCTCAGTGGTAAGAGTATTGGCATACTAAGCCAAAGTTCCCAGGTTCAATTCCCGTGTACAGGTGTCATTTTTCAAATTTCAGAATAAAATAAATTAAGTTTACAGGCAAAACTATAAAATTAACTGATAAAATACATAATTTGTTACGAAGTACGTGGAGGCATTGTTGGAATGATAAATAAACAATATAGTTTAATTTTATTATTTAAAAAAATCAACTAAAAAACTAAATTTATACGCAAAACCATGAAAATAACTTAAAAAACATACCTAAATTTAAGAAGCAGATGTAAGCGCATTTAAAGTTAATCAATTACGTTGAGACACTGTTGCAATAAAAGATAAAATACATGCATTATTCACGTTTAAACTTTAGTCACTACAGTTCACTCTACATCTTTACGATGTACTTTGCTATTTATTATTCAAGCACTAAATATAAAATCAGTTTTATACATGTAAATCGAAGATCAAATTACAAGTGATTTGTTAATAGTTATGTGTTTTTTATTTGTGAAAAACACTAAACACCTTCTAATGTGAATGTATAAAACTACTGAATACATACCTAAATTTAAGACGCAAATGCAACAACGCTAACATTATACCTCTTACGTGGAGGTATTGTTTAAATGACCACGATAAAAAACCTTTAAACCTTTGTTTGTAAAAATAAAAATGAAGTAAAAGATAGAAGAACACTATAATAACCTCTCTAACTTACCAAACAAAATAGTTATGTCTTTTAATATCAAGAAACAAAAGTAACAGACATAACACACATGCAGCGTCATAACAATACAAAAAACATAATTTGTGGCTTCTATAGCTTACACAATATCGCCAAAAAACTTGTATAATTTTGTTGTTGTTTATATCCCTAAACACTCGTTTCCAATTAGATTTATAATGGATTTGTTGATCTTACCAAATTCCTCGTTCCCAAGGATTCTTATAATTTTTTTATCTTTTAAAACGCCTCCTTCCCTAGGAGTCCAGACACGAAGATACATACATTAAGTTAATATAATATAAATTGTTACAAATTTTATTTAATTTAGTGTAACCACACTAACAGTTTGCATTTTTGACAATTCTTTGCTTACTGATGAGATAGCGTGATTGTATATAGCTTGCCCTGCGTTATGAAAATAGGAAGTACAAAAATTAGTCCATCTATATCCAATCAGTACTTTTTGAATTAATTTGAAGCCAGTCTCAATTAAATTTATGTTGGAATTTCCCTGGAAGAGAATCAAAATTTATATTTAGTATTCAAAATATCAATAATTGCTATAAATACTTTTGAGTCAAGCAACTAACATATTCCTCATTGAAACTAGAACATTTGATCATGTATATGATCTATTTAACGTTTTTACAATACTAACTCGGAATTTTAATGAAAAAACGAAATATAATTTAAAAATTTGAGGTCTCAAAAAATTTAAAATTGTCATGATCTCTGATCATTTAAAATAATAATTATTATTGCAGCATTTTAATTTATTTTATCAAATAAAATTCTTCCTTTTAAATCAAAGCTAAATAAGATTGATCATAATGAAATCTACTTAAGATGTTGTTTTAATTACAAACTATAAATGAACAAATTTCAAACTATTAAAAAATAGTGCATCACAGATCAAAATAATTTTCTTAAGTATGCTGAATATCCTAGTGTACTTCAAAGATAGGCACTACCAATGTAAATAAAATATTACCTCGGTCAACTAAAAATAGCTATTCCAAAAAAAGAAATGTGAATTTTATGTGAGAATAAAGAATAGCCGATAAAGCCAAGTTTAAGGAAAAGCTTTAATGAACCGTGCTGTCCAAGAAAAAGAAGCTAAACACGATCAAAGGGTGAATACAAATGGTGAAGAAAACCATCTCAAACTTACTATAAAAAGGTGTGTGAAAACAAGATGCTGCCCGCTGGAGTGGTTGAAAAGGGGGTCACATTTCTTGAGAGGGGAACTTCAAAGATTGACGACACTTGACAAAAAGGACGGTTTTGGGATGAGGTAGCTTAGAAGGTGAAGTGAGGCGCGTTTGTACTTTGATTTCCTGCAAGAACAATATATGGCGTTTTTATCCAACTAAATTAGGGATTCAACATATGAAGGATGATCAGTTTTTAATAATATAATATTTACAATAAAAGCTTTTTTTAAATAGTATAAACAAATAATCTATCTAGGGTATACCAAATACACCAAATATAAATCTGTCACGTTTTTAAGTTAACATATACAACTACAAATAATGTATTACATGAAAACGGTTTTATATCGCCTGGAAAAGAATTATATAACTTTACCTACTACGTAGACAAATTAGTTAATGTGTTAATTTAACACAATATTTTTTTCAAAAAATGTATTAATATGCATTTACCATCACAAATATTAATACAAATACGTGTAGGCCTATATTATATTTGGCGGGTTTTAAGAAATAATAATTATTTATTAGTTTGATTTATATTTAAGATACACCAAAACAGATATAATCATTCAAAAAATTATAGCTTATATGATATACATATATTATATGAGAAATGCATTACTCTAAGAGAGTATTTTGAAACAATTGTTACTGCTTTCATAAATTTATCTTTGTTATTTATATTTGAGCTATAATTATATTTTTTCATCTTACCATATTTAAGAGTATAATTAGCACATTAACACATTTACATAAGTCATATAGGTCGATATATTTGAACCAAACAATGAGAGCGGTTTTTCTATTGCATTTTGGGCAGTGATATGTACCACTTTTGCAAATATGTATCAAACTGATATTGGAATGATTTGACCGCTCTCTAGAGATCAGTTGAGAGGGTATAACAAAAAATATAGGGGATGATTTGGTTGTTTGAGGCGAAGGAGGAGGTGAAATTTTACCAAGGAAAGATTGATTGGGATATGGTAGCCCACATACGTCATGATATTTATTATTATTTCGCTAAACTATGAAATTGTCAAATAGTATACTAACGAGTTTTTTTTAATGTAAAATATTATGTTGTCTATAATGTTAATAACATCCTTTGTGCTAGATTTATTTTAATTTACAGCTATACGCACAACGATTCCTCATGCTTCACGAATTGCTAATTCTGCAATATAATACAATATAATATACATACTCATCCTATACATAAAATATATAAAATTATACATAATATAAATAAAATTAACGTTATCAAAATATTACCAAGATAATTTTATTCATAGGTGTTCTTATTTATGTATAGTGTTTTCTATATTAAATAAAACATTTCAAAGTATGTATGATTTAGAAAAGAATTTGAATTTTATATATGTTAGGGATATGATAGGAATGCAAAGTGAAGCGGCCTGTAAAACTTTACTTATAAACCAAAATAGCTATTTATGTTTAACTAGAAGCGAGTCTCAGTTTTTAATATTACGCTTCTTATGCTTGTATAAAATAAAACAATATATTTGCTTTCATTTAATTTTCGAATCAATCATGTACTGTATATAACATCTTATTTCATATAAACTATATAACTACGATTTTAACTTTATCGGTGTCTATGCAAGCTATGTAATATTAGCATATATCGCATAAGAACATCAAATATACCTTAAGTTACAAATACTTATCTCGCTTATTGTTTATTTCACAAATCTCTTTTACTAAAATAAATAATGCTTTTGTATATATTGTTGGGCTACTTTTCTAATCCCTGAACATATATTTATTGTGATTTTCACAACTCAAGTCGTGTCTCATTGCCAAGGTTCTCACTACTGCCTGTCGTTGTTGAAGAAATTATTGGAGGTTGAATCCCAACAGAATACAGTGGGATAACTACCTTCAACTACCTTCAATTTATTTGTTAATTAAGGATGTAGACTCAGAGTTGAATCCGGTGAGATGGAGGTTGTTTTAAATGTTTCCCTTCACAGTTCACAGTTATAAGTGTCTCTAAATATCAATCCTTGTCCTTACAACTTATGTTTGGCTATTTATAACATCTATGCTCAAACAAGTGACTAACTTAAATGTTTTAATACCAAATAGATGTCACACAACCTAGCGTGACGGAATACCACGTCTTGGTTTAGACCAGGAATGTCCAACTGTTCTCCGACTGAATGCCTTCTAAGTTCTAGAGGGATTGAACGTGGTTCATACATGATATTTGTAGGATATAATCCCCAAATATAATAAAAACACATGTAAATAGTTATTTTTAACAAATAAATAGATGATATAAATTACATAAGTGGCATTATACTCACAAGTTTTGAAACTTAATGAAAATTGGCAAGTAATTTTCGTCAGACCCAAGATTAGTAAAAACACATATAAAAAGTTATCTATTTTTAAAATAAACATAAATGGTAAATACATTACACAAGTGGCATTTTACTTATCAGTCTAGAAACTTTATTTTCTTCTGAACCAATGCTGCTATTTGAAGTATTTCAATTTGAGCTGGTGGTCCGCACAGATCGAACTCGGGGTCCACAAGGAGACCGTGGAACACAGGTTGGACATGGATTTTTTAGTGTAAATTGACGTACTATTTTCTAATTCTATTGTTAGCTTTAGAAACACTACTGCCATACAAAATAATTTGAATTATAACAGTAGACTTAAATAATTACATCTTGACAAAATTTATCAGTGGCGTATTCTGATAAAATTATAACCTGCAGGGTGGATTAGGAGGTCAAAGACTCTTAACCAACGTTGACCAAGAAGATGCTTCCCCTGGAAATAATCAAACATAAGAACCTCTATTTTAGAACTATATTTCTCGAACATTTATTATTTTTTCGTACTAGCATGGTATTTTGGGAAACTTCGCGCCTCCCAACTTCCCTCTTCATTATTTTTCAACTTATGTTTGAATATACAAATTTACTGCCTGCTACATATTCTGACTTCATAAAAGTACACCATAACAATGCACAAAATACACCAAAACGTGAAATTATTTATGATTATCATATTCTCAAATTGTAATGGAATATCAAAACAAAGCACACTGCAGTTTATCTCAATAACTAAATAATCAGATATTCAAGTAAAAATGTCCAGGCTAAAGATGAATTCACACGTACGCTGAAATTTGAAAGAAGTACAGTATGTCAGCACCGCTTAGTGGCGCAGCTGTTCACACGCTTGCGGAAATTTGGGAATCTCTGTTTACCCATGATGCATTGAAACATAAAACATAAACACGAAAATATTACAATCAGTGCAAGTTACTGTATTTAAAATAAAACTAAATGTTTAACTTATTGCCTGGGTTTGAGTTTGTCAACGATAAAGCTCCAGCTTCCAATAAACTGTCGTTTTTAATTATCACTCTTTAGATAAGCCATCTTGAGAATGTGCTGTTTTTATAAATAATGCATGTTTGAAAGTGTACGCATGCGCTATTCGGTTCTCCTTGGCCGGTTTTCTGTAGAAGGGCTGGAAAAGTTGATATCATCTCTACTCGAGCAGTGCGGGCTATGCTGGCTAAGCGAACTTCTTGCGATTGGATTAGAGTTGTCATGTGACCAAATATCAGCACTACTCGCGTTTTTAGCGAACGTGTGAATCCACAGTTTTAAGAGTGTTATGAGCACACTCCTGACTGAATAAGAGTGACATACACTATTAAATTGGTTGAGTGTAGTTAAAAGTGCACACAGGTAGCATTTTCATTTATTTGAGGTATTTAGCGTGTACTATCTCAGACAATGATTAAATCATCACACGACTTATTAACTAACTTAAGTCTAGAACAGAAACAGCACTCATCCATTAATTCTACACTGTTAGAAGGGAAATCCAAATACTACCAATGATTCTTTTTTTCGACCATGCCGAAAATAAAACCCGGAACCCTTAGTTCATTGGGCAGGCAAACTACCGACTGAGCTAAGGAGTCGGACTTATAGGTAGCAATATGAAAAGTAAAAAAAAACAATAAAAGAGTAAAATGATATACTACATAGAACAAGCTTCCATCAGAACTTGGTGGGAATAATATGGTAGATTGTCCAACTCAAGTTGCAATAATTGAGCCTAATTATGAGCCTAATACAATTTATTAAATCCTGATTATTTTCCAGAAGCTATTTAAATCCGTAAATTGTGATACCACTAACAGAGGGGAGATTTTTTCCTAGTAAGCCTATTACTCTATCGCTACGTCATTGGTTTAGTGCTAAGAATTTACATCTGAAAATAAATTTAATTTTACCATTTCCTGATAAATCATTTTGAAATTGTGAAATTACACTCCTATCTTTTGGGATTCTTTGATGTATAATTATTTAAAATCACAAAGACTAATGATTAGATAATGTATGATGCAAACAATTATAAATTTATAAACAAATACTAAAATAACAAGGTTAAAACTCCATAAATATTTCATTCTAAAAACAAAAACATTGTCTAGCTACTACAGTTAAACTAGACCCTGTATACTCTAAAATGGTGGTATATATTCTTGCCAAATAGATGATGATACATGTGCCTAGAATGCATAAATATAATCAAATATGTATTTAATTAATACATAAGTTAAATTTTGTTTTTTATATTATTATTTTACAAATATTATTTGCATTTTTTTTATTTATTTGAGCTATACTAGCTTCGTAAATAAAATCGTTTTGATAATGATTTTTGAATATTTGTTCAATAGTTGGCACACTGTTTTACTTGCGATAAATACTCAGCAGGCCCTGGGTTGTAAACACCCTAGTTCATTGGTCAATGTTTGTTGGTGAGGGGGAAGGGGGAGTGTTGAACAAGGTCATAATAACTTCCCTAGCTTTGCCTGCTGTTTTCAAGCAGCAGGTCCTGAGCTTCATAAGCTGGGTAGGTAGACTCTTTGGGAAGAATAATTACTTAAAACACAATATTCTTGGAATATGAACGAATATTAATTTACAAATTAATAATATATAGATACATTATACATGTATATTAATTCACAATTTAAACATTACTATTTACACAGATGCACAGACAGCATAGAACTAATAAACTAGTCCATACAATTATGGGTATGTGGCACAGGACTAGCATACCCAGAGAATACGCCACTCAAATGTACATATAGTAGTGTGATAATGTTTTATAAAAAGGCTCAAATTAAATTTGTACACACGGATGCCCTTACTATCTCAATGTAAATAATTTTTATGTGAAATTTAAAATAAAATTGGACTTTATTTAATGGCTACTATACTTTATCACATTTGGTTGTGATTTTGATAACGTATATATATATTATTTTTTTAGGGGGTCATTTAAAAGCATTGGTGCATCCACCTGACGTCCCAGCGCAGTCATACGAGAATATTGTGTCTTGGATCCATGCGGATGTTAACGACAGTTTATTGCGTGCCGCCCTGGGCACAATGAATCCATACGCCATTTGGAGCAATGCATAGCTATGCGAGGATCAACTTTCAAGCACACACTATGAACTAACATATAGGTTTGATGTATGCTTCGGGCACAGCGTTGCCATATCACTCCTCTTTAACTTTAATGTATACTTGCTCAAAAGTTATAGGATTTTTGGCAAAGAGTGTTTTTAACTTATATTTACCCACTTAATCATATGGTAGTGTCAGTATCCGCGAATTACCATTCACCCTGTATATAACACTAAACATATAAGCCGACCAAAATCAAAAATGTCTGTTGACTCCTCAAACTGAATATAGACAAATTCAATTTTATTGTTTTACTTCTTATAATATTATTGAATCATTATGAGGTGTCTAAATTTTAGAGAATCCAACTTCCCTAAACAATAAACTATAGCAGTGTCAACGACCAAATCTAATGACTTATATTTAAAAAACAAGTAGCTTAAGTGGAATGATTTAGCATAACTAAGTGATAGCTCAGGTCCTAGTACTTACCGATGAACAAACATATCCACACAAAAAATGAGCTTTCCTTCCTTTATTTTAAACAAAAGGATATAAAATATCTTCTTTATTTCTAAGAAAGTTATTTAAAGTGAATACATCTTATAGATGTACTAACAATTTAAAAATACTGTTTGATTGTTTAAAATATACAATTAAGTTTTAATTATTTATACAAACAAAAACAATTTTCTTTAATTAACCTTGTTTTGGTTGGTACAGTTAACAATCCCCAAAAACATTATTAAAATATGAAGAAAAAATATTTTTAATGGTTTTAATTCTCTGTCAATTTGTTTACAAATGTTGACTTATTTTTACTTTTAAAAGATTGCCTTTCGCAGCAAACGGAACATTGGTGAGGGCTCCTGTTATAGAAAACATATATTTTATGGGTTTTTATTGTATAATTATCTAAATCATGAGTTTATAATGGCTTGATATGTTAAATAATTCGTCCTGTCTTGAGTAAATAACCATACACATACACGAATATTTAATTATTGTTGCCAAATATTGAGCTTTTAAACATTATAAAACATATCGTAAATATAAACTTACATAATTAATCAGAATAATCTTCCTTTTATTTAATAAAAATTTAAGTATTGAAAACCAAATTATCATTTCAATGAGAATATTCTAACAATGATTTAAATTTTTGAAACAAGTTTTACCTAATATTTAGAACTTTATTCCAAATAAAACTGGTTTTGCTTTAAACATCTTATTGTAAACAAAATGTAAATAAGGCAACGAGAGTACCAAATAGATATTAGGGAGAATAATTCGTAAAAGTGATATTAACTAAGATAATTGCAATATCAACTATATAAAAGGTCTAATAAAAGTATGTCTCTAAAATATTTAAACAAATGTAATAAGTTCGTTTAAATATATTGTATTTATAATAAAGTAATAGTATACTAATCGAACTTAACATTGAAAGTAATTCATTCAGCAAATAAACAATTGAATTGAATTGATCTATTTAAACGTGCTCATTGTAATACAACTGTATCCGTGTCTGTTAAACTGAATTGATTTCAAATCAATAATCCATAATATGCAAATCCACAATCTATTAATTTGAATCTCTAGAGGGGGGTTGGGACAGGTGAGAGAGTTGATATCATCGATTCAATACTAAATCGCTCCCTAACACCTAGATATGTCAATATATTACTATCGCTTAACACAACTGATATACCAAGTCCCCCAAGGGTTGCTTGACCAACGCTTCTCAAATTTTTGAATACTAATGGCCGATAAGGAACACTAACAGATCTAGGGTTTTGGAGATATACAATTAAAAGATATATATTACTAATAAATAATTATTTTAAAACAAAGTATGCAGGATGATAGTAATTTTTGTAAATAGTGCTTATTCAAGTAGAATGTTCAATATATATATTTTTTTTACTGCATCATAATATTTTTTCTAACCATCCACTTTAAACTATTATGGTGTGGTAAGGATTAGAAAAATATAATATAGAAAAAATGTACTTGAATTGTATGGTGAGAGAATGCAACAATATAAAGAAAGAAAAAACTAAAGTAAGCCTAGCCTGAGTTAATACTCCACTCTCCCCCTCAATGACAAACCAGTCTAGACGAGCTTGACCTGTAATACCTCAGCAATGCGGGTAGCTTCTGAATAAAATCATTTTTAAACTACAATTTCTTCTTTTACAAGCATTTTCAAAACTAAGGCTATAGACGGTAACAGTAAGGCTATGTAGAGAAAATGGACCAGGTATAGTCTCCAAAATGAATGGAAAAGTCTTTGAGATTGATCGTTATTGGGAAACAATTTTCAAATTAACCGTAAATAAAGTATATCGTGTCACTGACACCAGAGACTGTTTGACCACTGGTGTGGATAGAGGTTGGCCGTATCTCTTATTGAGGTGTCCATGTGTGTTGGTTTAAGTTATTCAGGTATAGAAGGAAAGAGGATTTATAACTATATTTTAATACATATGTATTTATGACAGTATTAATTAAACTCCTAGATACTATACTTATAACTTATATTTCTAGTGAAGAGAAAAACTTTCTTCGTCCTAACACAACTTTTATTTCCACTTACCTCTTCCCTTGCGTGTCATAATAATTTGGGTATCTTAGTACACTAGTATTTGGGATAAGCCTGCATATTCATCTACAAGATCTTTACGTTTTCTTTTAGAAGCGTAACTTCCCAGACTAAGAATCCTTTCTCTTATCTAAAACAATCTAAAGAAATATCTATTCCAAATTGAGTATTCTTCTATATAGTTTGTCTCTTTTTAAAGTGTTGAATATGTAATCATTTAACGGCATTCACCTTCGATGGATATCTCGCTCTTAAAAGGGCCTCCGTTGGTTTCCTAATTAATTACACACAAACTTATGTTTTTGTAGACTTGTGATACCAGAAGAGATAATTGTAAATATATAAAAAAATAAGTATATACGTATGTATTTATTTATATAAATATATATATTTAAATATATATACATATTTATATAAATACATATGTAAATATATATCTATATAAACGTACGTTTATACAAATATATTGATATATATTTTTAAATACACATAATTACAAATATAGTTGTATGGATTTATATTATAAGTATATACAATTATTTATGTAGCTGTATATATTTATAATGTATTTATATTATAAATATATTGTTACATTTGTACAATTAGAGCTACTAAGCTTTTGAAATGGTCCACACCTGGGTATTAAAAATATCATATTCCCCTAGAATCTATTTGAAAAAGTCTTCGCTGAGGTATTTAAAAATAATGTTGATACTCCTAGAAGATATTTAGAACGGTTCAAGCCTATTTTTTAAAATTTCCTTTCAGTGGCTTTATAATCTATATTGAGTTCTTGTTTAATCGTATCACATTTAAAAATATAAGAGGGTAGTGAAATACAGAATTACAAAGGGGGAGGGAGGAGAGCGAATTTTTATAGAAGGAAACATTATTTTCAAGAGTCAATGTTCCACCCTCCCACCAGGATATATCAACAATTATAACTTTATTTAAGAAGTTATTAATGTACAGTTTTTGAGTTGAAGCTAGGAGATGCTATGTATGTTTCTGAATGTTAACCAAATTCTAGCCAGGAATCCCTTACCTTATTTATAAGAAAAATAAACTTCATATAGCTTCTAGAAGCATTTAATAATGAAATATTTCTTTACTAACAGCATTAAGGAAATGCCCTCTGAAATGTTAGCTCGACTACGGCCTTATTCCCTGTCATCATCAATACTTACCATAAACGTATAACCCAAGCGAGTAGTAGGATTAGGTGCTAAAAAAACATAGCATAAAAGATATATACCTTAGTTCCCGTAACCACTGACCTCACTGAATGAAAATAAATATATATTTACATGAAATCTAAACCTTCATAAGCCTTGAACGTCAATATTTTTAATCATTAATGTGCCCATATTTTACTTAAAATATATATATACATCAATATAATAAATATACGCATACATACATATGTGCATATACATTTGTATACATATTTTAATAATTAGTTAATAACGGACATTAATGCAATTTATTTAGAAAAAAAATCATAAAGTTGTATTGAATATATTTGAAGAGATATATTGAAGCAAACAGCTTATTTCTTTCCTTTCCTTCCAATTATTTAAATAAAATCATTTAAATGTTTATTATATTAATAGATATTATCACTGTATGTAAACATGAAAATAAATAAAATAAATTCTCCCTAAAAACTCATGTACTGTACATATACATCATATATTATATATAAATAATAAGTTTTCTATTGTGCCCATTTATTCGGTTAAGAATCCAACGTTTGAATGTAAACAATAACTAAATGTTTCCAATGTTTGGTTGTAAAATAGATCCTGTTTACAGAGCACTCCAAATATATGACGTATTCCTTGGGGTATTTGTATCCTAACGTTTATTCATGGCAGGATCATCGAAAAAGAAGGGATCGGAAAGGCGAGTGTAAAGTTCCATGAATAATTGGAATACAAATATACACAAAATAATAGGAAGAACAAATAATTTACGAAAAATATTAAAGCTAGTAACGTTTGGTAAAAAGAAGCAGAAAAAATTTGATTGCTTTGATAAAAAAAAAATTTTTTGAATGGTTCCAAAGCAGACATAAACTCGAATAAACACAACCGGAATGCTTAAACGTACTTTATCAACTAGAAATACTAAAATAATATTATTATAATAATTTAGATTATATATATCTTAATCTATAATGTAACAAAGTAATTTCCATCTTAAAATGTCTTAACACTTTCTGCTCAGTACATAACAACTCTTAATATCTTGGGACCTCTGTGTTTGTTTGCCTTGTTGCTAAGTTATTCTGACTAAGGGCGTCAATAACTTTCTCCTCGATGTTAGATAACCCTAACATGTATGAACGACACAAAGTAATACATACTTAAAATAAAAACCCTAAAATAGGTCTAAGGAAAACCTGTATAATGGAAGCCATGATACGAAATACTAAAATATATATTTAGAGATTTGTTCATTCTGATTATGTAACTTAGTTTTTATGCATGAATCTACCTAGCCTGTGATACATCATGTAAATATAAATTACTGACACAAATTTTAAAATAATTGAATTAAAATTGTTGTTTCACGATAAAAATTATTACGAATTAAACAGGTAATAACTTTCCATTATTTACAAATAGACCATTAATAAAGGAAATAATTTTTGTTCATAAAAGACCAAATTGATTATTAATTACTTTTATAAAATTAAATATCGTTCTCAAAAATAAATGTATTAAATAGGCCTACTCATATCTTAGATATTGTTAAAAAAATGTTAATTGTTTTAAAATCCTTTAAATATTAATAAAGGTAAGAAAATTAATAAAGTTTAGTACTTAAAATATTATAATTTTGATATCAATATATGGGAAAATAGAATGTATAAAGATATTTGAAGTACAGTAATAATAATTATAATTGATACTTTTGATGGTTGATTGGATTTGGGGACGGATGAAACTTGAATATAAAAAAAATCATAGCTCTCTTAGCCATGAATATTTCCATTGTAGATTTGCTTGAAGAAGCGTGGAATTTCAATAATCTTCATAATATTAAATATAATACTGCACTTTTATTAAAATCACTCCAAAACCTTACTAGGCAATAGAACAACTTTTGAAATAGTTGGATGCAACTTGGGCCAAACTTTTGATGATATTCTTTACGTAGAAAATCCATGACAAAAGATTAAAGTCAGGGTCAACACGATGTCAAAAATATAAATCTTGCTTATCCTTAAAAATGGTTCTA
Organism: Timema shepardi; assembly: GCA_902151425.1. NCBI lineage: Eukaryota > Metazoa > Arthropoda > Insecta > Phasmatodea > Timematidae > Timema > Timema shepardi. Next base: position 209,970 of record CABFVX010000478.1, on the reverse strand, counting down.
TCCTCTTATTTTCCAGAACAATTTGAAAAAGATTTGAAAATGGAACTCATGATTAGAAACAATTAGGTGAACATATTTTACTGTTGAAAATGTACCTTGAAATCTTTGAAAACTGATTAAAAGAAAAATAAATAGTAGGAAATTAGAATATAAGAAAATAAACTTAAACGACAATTGATACTGGTTAAATAGTATAACTTTTTATTTTGATATCTTTCACTTTCAAATTGTATGTCGAAACAAATCATAATAAACTTTATTGTTAACTTTTCTCCACCTTACTGCTCTACGGAACTGTGGCGCCATGCCACTATAACTCATGGAGTGATATCTTAGCAGTCTGACTTCACTCTTTTTACAAGAATGCCGGAGAAAGCAAACCAAATAAATCGATCGTTTGATTTGATAAAATAATAATTGCAGAGCATAGGTGAGTAACAAAAATTATACATAATAATGCTTGAAAATGTATTGTCCAAATCTGGAATATACTAGAAAGTATAAATGTCCATGAATAATATTTAAATATAAAACTGTTAAAACATTGTGTAGTCTTGGTTCGATGACTGCACGATAACCTTGTGACGTTGGTGTCCTAACAAAGTAGTTCCAATAAGAAAATATGTAATTAAATATTAAGAAATATTAGGGGGCAAGGCGGTTTTCGTGCTCTCTAAAAGTATTTCTTACACTAGATAAATAATAATTGATTTTATATTGAAAAATGAATAAATTAGCGTTTAGAATAATATTTATAGATTTGTGGCTAATTTTAAATTGGATGCACTGTACGGGTGTTACATCACTGATCACTGATACATTGTTCTCGCGAAGCTGTTTCAGATTCATTGGAATATGTGCAAAACAATTTTCTTTCAATATTCCCCACATAAACGCATCGCATAAAATGAGGTCTTGGACCACAAGGTGGTAAGGAAAGTCTTCCCTCTTGACACAAGTCGATGTGGAAACAATTCCGCTAGCAGTGCTCTGTTTTCATTACCTATGTGTGAGGTTTCTCCATCATGCTGAAAATCTTGCTTCTCAAAATCCAGATTATTCAGATCAAAAAATGTTTGTAAATCTGCATGAAATCTATAGATGATTTGCTCTCTATATATCCTAGCAGTTATATGTGTTGTGTTACCATTTTCATATGGAATGAAATAGGGCAAATGACACCATTGATGGAAAATGACACCCACACTGTTACCTTCTCAGAATGAAATGTTCTTTGCACTTTAGCGTCACGATTTTCCCAGGCTAAAAAACTAGTATTATTTTGTTACATGTCCATTGAGGAGAACATGGCAATCATCCGCCAACCACCTATCACCAATGTATTGTTAGTCCTCATAAAGTTTCGCTAACATACGTTCACAGAAATACAAGAGGTCACGGGAATCCGGAGGCCTCAAACTCATGAAGTACCTGTATGAGAGAGAAGTAAGTGCCAATATCCTTAATCATATATATGGTGCATACTGGTGTATTATATAGATAATTCTTTCAACACACGTAGTATGATTTTCTTCGGAGATTGGAGAACTTTGTCCAAAACACTACCGACATTTTCTTTTGTTCTAATTCTTCGTGGCCTTCCAGATTGACCTTAATTATGATTAATCACTGAACCAGGCATTCTGAAAATTTTCATCCAATTCAGTGTGGTTTTCTTGGGTCGTGCCGTTCTCTGAAACTATTCCTCAAACTAATTAGTAACAACTTCCAAGGATTCGCTATTATCACGTCCATCACCATAACTTCAAATGCAATGTTCCACAATCCCAAGAGTGTTATTCCACAGTCTACTGTGGCAATATTAATCAACGATTACTCATGATCAAGAAAGCAGGCATAACGCGAATGAAGTTATGTATTAGAAATTCAGTTACAATATTTTTTCACCCACCATCCTCTAGTATCCTAATAAATTTAAAAATATTTCACATAAATATTTCACCTAAATACTCAAATTGTTACCTAAACAATATTAAGATGATAATTAGTGAACCTGTACTGCCACTTCGGGCATGAAATATTACAATGAACTATGTCCTTAATCCCTCAATTCATGTTTCTTCATTAAATATGTTTGCTTCTAAATGGCCGTCACAAATTAGATATAAAAAAATCAGCTAGTACATTATTTTAATGTCTGCTTCAATTTTTTATAAAGAAATACAACTTGTTGGAAGATTGATGAGTGAGGCTCAGATGTACACATACCTAAGATCAGTAATTTTTCCTATTTTTACGAAAACATCCAAATTTTTAACTAAAACAAAAGTATACATTTCTATCTATATTTTTACGAACACTAAATTATTACCATTGACTACAATTATTATTTTAATATGTAACAAATAATAGCTAATTTTATTACTTTTAAAAACTACTCAAATCAAACTGAATATAAAACTATTGAAAGATGGCCCTGAATACAAGACAAGCCAGGGTGAGAAGGTGGTAGAGCAGTTTCATATAAAGCAAAGAGCCACGTGTTCGATTCCTATGACCAGCTTTAAGCGTTTTTTGTTGTTAGAAATGTAATAGACAGTAACAATGAAACATGATTTTATGTGTGCATATATGACAGCAGGCCAGATAATTATATAAACTTATTGGAAAAAAGTGGATTGGTCAGAAATCTATTGTGTGAAAGATGCAGCCTGCGGGCAGTACAATTGTGAACCCAGCCATAAACCCTACGACCACTGAAATCGATTTCATTAGAGTAATAGCTCGCTAATTTAAAATGTTTACACAGTTGGGCTACCGTCTGGAGTATATGAGTGATAGAAAGAGCCTTAAGGGAGGGTTAGAATATTATATCAAGGAGGACAAGATGGGTTAAAAAGAGTCAGGCAAGGTATCATTTCACTGGTTAGGATGTTATAGTTTTGGTATTTGGAATTTAGTCAGGCCACTGATATCTGCTCCCATGCTTGTATCATATTCACGCTGAATAGAAGTGATTGTCTTGAGATCCTTCGCATATGGTCCATCGGTGACCCAGAAGAATCCATACTGGGTGAGGATGTACTGTACCAAGTCGAGCATAAAGAATGGGACCACGTTAAGAATTTTTCGGTAATCTATAAGTTTCAAACATATAAAGTTCGTCGTTTAGAAAGTCTGGGTGAGGAGGTTAAATATAATGAAGAAATACCAAAAATAATTGTACTAAATTGAGTATGGAGAGCAGATCACCTTGAAAAAACTTTGATTGAGGACTTAAATGAAAACTTTTCCCTGTTAAAAAAATTACCATACAAAGTGCGAACAAACAAGTCCCCAAACAAACTTAATAAACTCATGTAAGTCCTTCTAGTCCCTCTCCAAGCAAAATAGAATGGACCTTCTCTAGAATCTTATTCATACATTTAATATTCCTAACTTACTATCGTAAATATGAGGAAATCCATGACGACTATTAAGACGTGAAATATGAAAGAAACGTTAAGAAGAATACTATTAAACTTCATCATTAGATTATTAGATAAATTAATATTATTTACTTTGAGCATAGTGATAATATGTCAGCTTCTTTGCCTTTGTTTACACGTTAGCGCTAATATAAATAGCTGAGGAATTTTATATTATAATGATTTTTACTAATATCGAACGTATTTTTCTCTTCTTGAATAAGATATATCACACATGCTATTTATACAGGTGTTTATGGACTGATATGACTATAGAATTAAATTTAACAATTTATTTAATCAAATTAATAAATATTAGAAAGAGTATAGAATTAAATACTTTATTCATAGAAGCTGTATCAACACTAAATTAGTTGAAAATTGAATCTTTTGGCAGATGAGGCGTTTCGCCACACCATGATGTATATATAGAATTATTATTTCAACCATTAAAAAACTAACACTAATTACCAGGCTTACGTACCTATGCATGTTCATTAAACAAGATCATACAATATGTGATCAAGTTTTTATTAAGGGTTGAAACTCCATTTTTTTTTGCTAGTTCATGAAGCTTTGTCACAAAGAGTATAAATACCAATTAACTTGGTTTGTTTTGATAAAATATGTCATTATTTAAATTAAAAGGGGTTAGTTACCAAAGTATTAATACAGGTGGGTGTTAAATCCATTGAAATAAATGAAATGGCTCAGGAGGACATGCAACATACGAGTAGCTAATACATTACCGGAAATATGTTTAATTTAATAATCTTGCTTGTGCATAGATAAATAATACGCATTTTGTAAATATTTGTATACATGAAAACGTAGGAATGGAAGTAAATTTTGAGTTTATATAACATTTACAAATTCAGATTAAAATAATGATTATATGATTTAAATCTTACAACTAATTTGTTTCTCTACTTCCTTTTTCTACAATTAGTTAAACTTATTTTATTTTGTAGGGCTACAAAACAGGTAATTATTAATTCATTCAAAGTTGAGGGCTCATGATGACCAGAAAGTGCAAAAATAGACTATGAGAAAATCATGGGTATCACAATATGTGGTAAACGACTCTCGGTGCACACGGCGGGAATTAACCGTATAATACAGCTCACCCAGATCATAAGCTTTACGGTATTAAGGAGAAAAGGGTAAAAGGTAGGAACAACTAGTGTATTACAAATTTTATAAATTAGATTGATAACATTTACAAAGTAAATTTTAGAGCTTAGCTATTGCTATGTTTAAAATGTTTCATAATTTATAAGTCTTCTTTGGGTTATATCTTGTTTTAAATATAGTTTTTTACATTTATGTATTGATGCACATACCTTTGGTACTTTTTGTCGGTAATTTCTACTACTAATAATTGGTGAGTAATTATAATAAAAAAGAATAAATTTGCCATAAAAATGTTTTTTAAACTTTGATATAATCATTAATATTGGAAGCCAAACAAGAAATACTGTTTTGTTAGAGCTTGATAGAATCAAAGCAAACTTTTGTATTTGTTATTGGATATGTTAATGCTTCTATTTTCTCTTAACCATTATTATTATTATTTTTTAGAACCACGTCTTATAACCTGTTAGGGCTGTACGTACGTACATACTATATACGAATTATGCTAATGAGTGAGGGATAAGAAAATCTGAATTTACTAGATGTGTGTACGAATTTTCATGCAGGGAATGTTGAAAGAAAGTATGGAAAATCCACCTTCAGCACGTTGAACCCCGTGTATTCGAACATATATTTTTCTGTCATCGAAAGTCTAGTATAACACGAGTTTTGCCTTAGACCATGCGGCAGCTAAAGCAGGTTAGATTATTACTCAGGACTCACTTACCCTTTAATGATATATGTATGTTTCAGGTGAAAAAAATCTTAATAAGAATAAACATATTAATCTATAGGAATAAAATAAAATATACATTTAAAATGTTTAAGAAAATTTAAAAGCTTATTATGTTAACATATAGTACTGAAAGGAGTTGTGGTTGGATAAATATCCTAAATTCTGAGATTATAGGCCTATTAATATTATATTATATTTAAACATTCGTGCAGTAGGAATATAATAAACCACTAATGGGAAAGTTCTCTTTGTCTATATCAGAATTGTTATCGTTTAAATTAATTAATACCTTATGTATTAACATTATTCATACTATTCTTACAAAACTTGATCTTTCAACCCTTCAGACATATTGGCTTTAAATTAACAAAATGTTTTCTTTCTAGTGACATAATATGTTTGCATTAAGATTAATCACGATTATTAATCAAAACCAAATGGTAAATGTAGCGATTTGCTTTGGTCCAGGTGCTCTTTCTAATTACAAACCTATTCAAATATTTATGTTACTTGAAATCTACCTTCTGGTTGATTTTTCCTTACTAACTGTAATCAATGCACTACCCCTATATTTCCAGAATATTAAACATTTACTAAAACCCCTTCACTAAAGCAGGTATCCATTTCGTGACTATGTATTCTTCTTTAGAAATTTCCTATTTAATATCTACATGTAATGGATAAATGTATTAATACCAAATTCTAACTACGCATCATTGATTTTTATCTTGATTTAGTAAAGATATTATATTGAAAAGAAGAGCTTAAATTCCCAGGGCAAATAACTATTTAGTGAGCTAGGTACTTTAATGGTTACTTAATTTCCTGTGCCCACCTCTACATGAGATTACCTTATAAGCACTTAATATAATCCCTAACCATTAGACTACTTTACCGAATATATTTATAAAATAATGGCAACATCCCAAAGAATCACCCACCTTTTCAATGGAAGATAATAACAGTTTCAGAACTCTCAATTTCCCTCATAATCTTTCAAAATAAGATTCCTCCTAGTAATATATTGATTCCTTAAGTGAGAATAATATTATTCATGCGATAATCTAAATCCTAACTTCCACTGTAGCGTACTAAAGTAAATCCTTAGTACGTAATACAAGTTATAATATTTATCTGGCCCGATGACCCAACCCCCAGCAATAATATACCCATTTACTACATGTATTTATATAACTTTCATCCCTTTACTAATTTTATTTATATTAGACCTATAAGCTGTCTTCATCACTCTCATCTTTATCTGATCTGTCATCATTCTTCACGCCACGGCTGTTGGCTTGCTGCAAATTGGATCTCAGCTGATCTCCCGGTGTGAATGCTAATGCTGTTGTCATGTTGACACGAAAAGTGGGCCAGTAGAGTATCATCCTACGGATATTTACCCAGTGTCGGTGCAAATACAGGAAAGTGAAGCGCTGATGCATGCGCCTCTTGAGTGACGAAAGATGTAGCCCACCTAGCTTATTTGATCTGCGTGATGGATTGCATGCTAGAGGTCCAGCCCTGCTACGCGCTGATGATCAAACGTTTGTGTTTCTAGGCAAAGACTACAGTAAACAACGAGTTCTGATTGTATGTTGATGACCTCACCGAAGGAACCCCCTAAACTATATTGTTTCTTGGACACACGACTCTACATAGCCGAGTTTTGAACCAAAAGAAAACGCTCTTTTTATTAAAGCCATCTCCAAGTGAAGATCAACGTGTAGAACAGTACGACATGACTATGCTTTGGATTAAGAAATCCACGAATTGGCTATTAACACATGATACGTTAGTAAGGAGTCGTATTACCATGCATTTAGTTGTGCTACAAGAATGATAATATTTCTGATGTGTGAGGGTATTATTTTAATCCATTTAACTTGTTAAACGTGGGGATGTAGGGAACAATAGAAAAGGTAACTAACAGTTTTTTTCAGTTTTTATATCAAGTTATTTTTGTTAAAGTAAATCAAGAATTGCTTCTGTAACACCACCCTATTCTCCCGAGAATAAAGGCGGGTACACAAGATTTTAATTTAAATATAAAATACCAAAATCAACTAAACAATAATTGCAGAGGAGCCTATAGGACCGTCATATGACGAATAGGCCGTACTCCGTCATATAGGTCATTCTGTTTCCATGAACCCACTCTACAGATATTATTTAGGAGACTCAAAATTTAGCCAATATCAGGGTAGAGGACGGGACATACTTCATTCAATTAGATCCTATACCGGATTACTATAAGAGAAGAGAAGCATTAACATAAGATATGAAATAATTATTTTGATAAAAAGCAGATAATTCATATTATAATAAAAAAAAGGTTAATATTAAACAATAAGATAAATTTATGAACATATGAACGTATTTGAAAATAAAGCCACCAACTTCAGTAACAAAACTAAAATCGTTTTGGGGGGGGGCAGTTGTAACAGAGCTACATACTTTAGCACATATCCTTTATAATCTTATAAGAGCGGGGGTTTATTTTAATTTCAATGAAGTTTGTGTCAAATCTTTTGAACAAATTAAGGAAACAATGTTATCTGACAAGGTACTTACCCTCTTTGACCCGAAGAAAAAATAATCCTCTCTACTTTTGACAGCCCTTACGCCTTAGGTGCAGTATTATCCCATCGCATGAGTGATGGCACTGAAAGGTCAATTGCCTTTGCTAGTTGGACCTTGGGCCCGAGGGACAAATGTGGACTCAAGTAGGAGAAGAAGAATCATGTGTCATTATATTTGGCTTGAAAAGGTTGTTTGCCTATCTCTTTGGCCATCGATTCATCTTGATAACAGATAATCGTGCGTTAGTCTCCATATTTGGATCACAAAGGGTCTTCCAGATCTGTTTGCTCTACGACTCCAGAGGTATGATATATTTCTTCAAGCATTCAATTATTATTATATTCAATACCGTCCAGGTGCGGAGCACGGGAACGGAGACTGTTTGTCACGTCTACCTCTGCAAGGTCAATCAGATGAATTTGACAGGGATTTATAAGTTTTTAGTTTAGGCGAAATCAATGTACTACCAGTTACTGAAAATGAAATAATTAAAAGCTTGAACAATGTAAAGGAAGCTGTGAACTCATACAAGCACACAAAACGGGGGTTACTTTAAAGCCCATGAATTTTTGGGGACGCCCGCAGCATGCATATTCATTGTTTCTTGATTGTCTTTTCTGGGGCCAGCTGGTGTACATACCCAAATGCCTAAGATCTATATTATTAGAAGAGCTACATGAGGGGCACATGGGAGTGGTTAAGAGCAAAGCATTGGCACGAATTTGTGTGTGGTGGCCAAAAATTGATTCGGATATTGATAAAGGGATTTCAAACAGTATTTCGTGCCAACAGATGAAAAACAACCCAGACAAGATATCCCACCACAAGTGGCAATGCCCTTCATCACCCACAGAAAGGCTCATTTTAGATATTGCATGTCCTCTCAAATGCATGTATTTTCTTATTATTGTTGATACTTTCAGCAGGTGGTTTGATGTTCACACTATACAAAATCTAACTTCTACAACAACAATTAAGCCAATGAACTTTCTTTTTCAAATTTTGGTTTCCCCCACGTCATCATAACAGATAATGGCCCTAAATTTACCAGCTCAGAATTCTCAAACATCTGTTCCGAGTTATGAATAAAAAAAATTGATTGCACCATATCATGCCGCTTCCAATGGTTTAGAGGAGAGGAAAGTTCAGACTTTTAAAGCCCATCTCAAAGCTGCCATATTGATTGGAAGCAATATTAGTGATGCTATAACTAAATTACTGAAAGCCTATAGGAGTACTCCCCACTCCATCACAGGACGATCTCCTCCATCTCTCTTTTTGGGACGTAAGCTAATGAGCCGTATGTATTTAGTAAAGCTCTTAGGTCCACTAGCTCTTCAGCGTTGTTCCCAAGTGCCTGTGGATGTTCTAAGAATTTTAAAGGAAGGGTCAAACGTCGCTTTCCGTTCCTACAGAAACCCAGAGAAAAAGGGGATGTTGGTATTTGCCAAAGAAAAAAAAGATGTTTTACATTATTTAATAAAACAAAGGGATACCACCTACTTTCGCCATGTGGATAAGATGAGGCCAGTGGGGGAGGAAATTAATTGACAAAATGTGAACACAAATGTTAGCCAGAATCCAAGCTCAACACCAAGACCATCTAGGAAGTCAATAGCAGTTAAGCCATCTGAACCCCTATTGCTATCAGCACCATCCACTTCGCCCAGGGGTCAGTTTGAGTCACCTACTCAAGAGAAGAGAACCAGCCCTCCTCATGAAGAATATAACCCAGGATCAAGCCTTTGGACCTACTCCAGGTGATGAGGCAGTCCATAAATGAAGGGTCAGCCTCAAGAGGTATGCCAGCCCGAATGACCTTTATTATGAGTGGCTGCGTAGTTAAGAAAACTGCAAGGCTCAACCTCTGAAGAGAAGAAGTTTTGTGAACTTATTTTTTTCTCTCTCAAGGTATTCAGTTCAAGTAATGTCAAGTTTTCTTCCATTGATTGGGGGGGGGGGGGGGGG
>CABFVX010000478.1:117734-200104 GCA_902151425.1 Timema shepardi | reverse complement strand
GTATTCAGACTAAGGGGGGAGGACTCTTATGAATATGTGAAAATATGTTGTGGAGTGATTTGATCACTGGGTCATACGACGAAGTGGTAAAGTTCACATTGGTATTAGTCAGATGTGATGGTCATTCAGGAAAGTGAAGTTGAATGGTATACGTTACGGAGTATCAAATTAGAATATATCAGTCTCCAAGCTTGTATCATGTATAACGTAGTTTCGAGTAATGGTCTAGAATATAACAATAACAATAATAACACAGATCTGATTTTCCAATGATTTCATACAAAGACCACTCTAAATAGTTTATAGAGAAATTATAATTTTAAAAATGTCTGGAGATAGACAACTCCAATTTTTTTTATAGAAAAGTATAGTGTTAACAATATAATTCAGATGAGGGTTATATAAATGTATTCTAGGAGATTAATATTTTCAAAACTTCGCATAGGGTCCCCAAGCCTCTTCATCTAGCTTTGGGGTCAAATATTCTGAAAAACCCTTTTTTATTTGCTAAACTATTTCATTCCTCCCTTTATACAAATAAGGTTTAACACCACTTAAGTCAAGTAGAACAAAGCTAGGGTGGACACGTGCTCTCCCCGTGGTATTGGGCCCGATTGTAGCTTTTGACAGGCCTGGTTAAATGTGTGGTATAAGATTTCCCAAACTAAAATTAACACCTACTTATCGGAGTGGGAGATAATTTAATTTGGGCAGGCAGATTAGAGAACAACTCCAAATAACCATTAAAATGTGATTATTCTTAATTTATAAAATGGGACGCTGAGATAAAGAGGGAGAGAATTTAAAAAGAGAGAGAGAGAGAAAAATAGTTTTAATATATAATCTAAATTTGGAAGGAATCTAGAAGGTAAATACAGAAAATCAACAAAGTATTCAAATTTGAAACTTCCAGATGTTAAGTTTGAATAAATATTAAAGAGGGGCGAATGGCTTAACGTTTCAAAAATTGATAAAAATATTTAATTCTCTACGTAAAAATCTTGTATTCGGCAAGAAAACACAAAGGCCCCCTCCAACTAACCATTAAAAGTCCATACATTCTAGATTTTATAATGGTACTCCAAAAATTATCGCAATGTGCGGGAAGGGGAGTGTTAAGAAAACAAAACCTTTTAGGTGAAGTACCAATTTTAAATCTACCAGGAATGTAGAGGAATCACTCCAAAATCAGATAATTGTTATTGTTTTATATTTCTTAGTGGATTATCCCTAAATGTATGAATGTATACTATAGGTCTATAGTGGTTATAAAAATACTTTATGGTGATTCATCAGATAATATAGAAATTTTGTTTGCTTACGAAAGACATTTCTATACAAACAAATAATTAAGACAAAAAGTGTATGATTTTTTGTATTCATAAGTTTAAAACTAAATATCAAATAATTATTTTATTCATTTACGCACAGAGCGAGAACTCTATACATTAAAATATTTGTTTCTTACCATAACAAGCACCTTATTACTACTTGAAAAATAAAATATGTTAACTAGCATTATATGTAATTTATAATTAATTTGTTGTCACTGTCTGAAAACATAAGCTAAAAAGAAATACCACTTTGTAGATTACTAGACAAAAAAAAATTAATATATAGGTTTGTTATTTTATATTATGTATTTGAAAAATAATATAACCAATATGAATATTTTCTTTTGGCATATTTATATGGATTAGTATTATCTTGAAAAACAATTTGTTGAAAACTAAATAAGAATAGAAAACAACTTTACTGAAATACAAAAAATAAAAACGTTGAGCATTTCATTTAAATAACTAAGTATAAAACCAACTTTACGGATTCTTTTGAAAACTCTCCATCAAATTTGTAGCATAATATATCAACCTTTTTAATTCTTTCTCTACGGGAATATAAATAGCCTATATTTTATTCAATCGTGATATTTTTTATCCGTTTATCATATTATTAGTTTGTTTGAAAGATAAAAGAACAAAACAATCTGTAGTTTTTTATAGATGTCATACGTGAAATTTGAGCAGCAGGATAGAAATAACAAAGAGAGAAAGAGAGTTTATTAGGGAGGAAGGGAGTCTCTGGGGCGCGATATTGGTAATGTGGGTTCATTGGGGAAGTAAGTTAATAAAAGAAGAGGGAGAACCCATCAGCTTCACCAAATTGTATAGGTGTTAAACAGTGTAGATTTGGCTAGCGAGAACGAGTAACAAGGAAAATCTTTTCAGTGGAAAAACTATTTATATCTTTTAAATTATGTGCGTAGAATCTCACCAAACTTCGGAACACACGCACACACATGCAGATAACATACATTTATATATTATAAATATAAACATACATGCGTATGTATATATATATATATACGTGTATATGTTTGTATATATGTATATTTATGTTTGTTTTTATGTGTACACATAGGTATATTTATGTATTTATGTATATTTTGTATACATATATATTCATAACTATACATATACACTTACATTCACATATATATATATATATATATAGTTTTATACATAACATATATGCAACTACATACACTTATAATAATTAATAGTTATATGTTTATCTATATCATATACATATATATATACACACAAAGTGTATTTTAAATGGTGTAAAATATTAAGTGGTGTATTCCCATCGACCAAAACCTAGGGAAAGTTAATATAAAAAGCTTACTTTTAAGGGTATTAAAGTTTTTCCTCAAAGATTGAATGGTAGCGGAGGATCTAATGAATGGCATTCTCAATCACCAGATTTGAACCCAATGGATTTTTATCTCTGGGGATATTTGATGTAAATTTATAACTCAAATCCTGTGCCTGGTTTTGAGATTTTAAAAGAGCGTATCTTAAATGAATGTGAGCAAATACGTTAAAACTCAAGGTGTAGTCAATAGAGTACGACAAAGTATCAAAGCAGTCTTGGAGAATGCATAGAAACTTGACACAAATTTTAACAATTACTATAGCAAAATGTTCAGTAGCATGAGATAATTGAATTATAAGGATTTTCACATGGTAGACTCAAATATATCCGCCTTACTGGGCACACGAGCTACGGTATCAACTTCTTCTGGTTTGGTTTACGGAGATAAGTATGTCAGGATGCCAAGGTTTATTTAGAGTAGTCTATCTATTTTGATTTTATTGTCTCCTTTCAAGCCATTTCGGATTATTTTTTATATATAACAATTTCCTCATTTGTGTGACCACTTGAATGGTTTGTAAGATGTGGTTCTCTGTATATACACCATGTATAGTAATAATAATAATTATTATTATTGTTAATAATAAATTTCGACATTTATTGGGAAGTTAGGGCTACCACATTTTCTTACATTTAACTACGACAATTAAAATGAAGTTTAACAGAATGATACATATACATTAAGCCCACAAATAATTAAATAGATAAACTATAGCTAAGGAACACATGGATTACATAATATGAGAACTAGAATTCAATTGTATACAAACAAACATATGGTATACCTATAAATATAGATTATATATATATATATACATTTATATACATATATATTATATATATATATTATATACTGATATATTATATATATTATATACTGATATATTATATATATTATATACTGATATATTATATATATTATATACTGATATATTATATATATATTATATATACTGATATATTATATATATATATATTATATACTGATATATTATATATATTATATACTGATATATTATATACTCTATAAATTATATACACATATATTTCTATGTACCCTAGACATGATCTCTGTGAATAAATAAGGTGTAAATAAATCATATAGAATATATTGAATACTAAATTTGTACCAAATAACTTAATAAACGTTTTTACAAAGGTAGTTTCAAAACGTGACTGGTCGTAACGTCTAAAGCTGTATACACTTTTTTTTTCAATAACTTTTAAATCAAAAATTTCTAGTTTGAGTTATTTTTAAAATTCTAATTTTGCAATCTAAATATATATTCTATTTGTCTATTTGAAAAAATAAATGATTTTCCGCTAAATAAACTTCAAAAACCACGCCAATTATAAAAACTATATTTATCTTATGGACCTATCAGTGAATCTTCATTTATCCTTCTTTTAATATCTTCAGTGTTTGAGATTTCATGATTAAATAAATATCTTTAGAAATATTAGACTGACACGTAATTTTGGCTCTAGTTTTCTCTATATTCAACACAATAATTAAAATTTTAAAATACTATTATGATACTTCCATCAAAATTTCATTGTGAAATCCAGGAAAACTTTTCAATGATTCTGTATCTAAGGCAGTATCCAAGTAAGCTCGATTTAAACTAAAGAGCTAAGTTTAACCGATTGGAACGAGAGTTTTTAAATTGTAGAGAATTTTAATGTAAATATTTTAAGTTAATGATATATGTATTAGAGATAGGCTAATTAATAACTCTAACAAACAATATGATTTATTGTTTTCCAAAGATAATTTTAAAAACAGGTAAACGATGATTATTCTGTTTGAATATAATATATTATTTATTTTCAACTTTCTGAAAGTGCCTGGAATTGCATGGCTACGAAACGAATCACTACTATACAGTATATATATAAAACAGAACATATTAATAGTGCGCACATTTTTAATATTAAAAACCAGTGATCACGTAATTAAGTCAACAGGCTTGAAATATAGCATATGCCGCTTCAGTGACCAAACGGTCCGAGGCATCACTCTTGTGTTAGACTAACATGCTTATGACGGGGAGATCAGTGTTTCAAACCTTGGTCAAGTTTACTGAGGGTGCTTTCTTACTAAATGGTTTACCTCTCTCTTTCCATGCAAATGCTGATAGATTACCTATAAATTCTTTCTTCCTCAACCCCACCTTATTAGAATAAATATAATTTTATATATTTTAACAGTTTAAACTTTTACTTTCCCCAATAGTGCGTATGTAAAGTTTAGGCTTTTTAGGTGTATTTGTTTTGAAGTTAATAAGTCTTGATAATCAGACCGGCAAATACACTGTAATAATCAAAATTCAAAATAAATGCATTAATTTCTGCCTTAAGTAATTTTGACACTTTTGAGATATAGCTTTTCCTCGATTTTAGAGTTACTGGGACTGGTGACTTGGTTTAAGTTGCCAGGGATGAAATATGTGTAAAAACACTAATTAGAGTTATCCTAATAACGTATGCTGAAACCAACTTTCCGCTTTCTGTATTTCTTAATATTATAATTACAGGAGTCCGTGGTCAAAATTTTTAATGTATCATTCTTTAGATAGATATAAATATTCTTAGAAATACACGTTTACGTTGGTTTCCGTGAAAGTGAAATTTTTAGCTTTCCCGTGATTTAACACGTTTATTTATATACTTGCAAATATAGAAGAAATTATTGCACAAAACTCAAACAGGTGGTATTTTTCAGTGCCAAAAAACAATAAAAATTAACAAAATATGAAAAAAACAACCTTAATTTCTTTAAAAAAGCAAGTCCGTTCACGTTTGAGCTTGTTAATTTCCTTGATCCTAGAGATACCTAACGCCAAAAGTCACGCAGTATGGGCTGTAATGATATATAAAAGTAATGGTTAAAAAATCTATCTTCATGCAAGTTTCCAGATTTCTGTTAAAGTTTAAGCTTATATATGTTTCTTTTTTAGATTTTGGAGATATTGACACGACTAGTCACGCAGTTTAATACATGAAATTCGTAATATAGGCCAATGTGGAAATTAAAAATGAGCCCGAAATGTACAGTGTTCTTATGTGAGTCACGTACTTAAACTTATGATAAATTTAATTTTCCTACTTTGAATTTTTTGAACAGCGGTCAAGCGGTCCAAGGGTGTAAAGTAAAGAACATTTAAAAGGAAAACAAAACATCTTATTTTCACAGAGTGATGTCACCCTAAATACTTACACTTAAGCTCAGTTTCATATTTCTATATTTGTTTGGTTTTGGAGCTTACTAAGTATGCTCGAAATGGAAGTAAAAATAGAAATAACTCTGTTAAAATGGTTGATTTAAAATCTAATAATAATCCCTAAGGGTAAATTATTAGGCTTTCCTTAGCACATATTCAAAGTATCCGATTTCTAGGTTTTTTATTCCGGGGCCACTTACAATTGTGGTCATTTGATTTGGGATTTTTTTTGTGACTTTCTTCGTCACCACGTCTCACTACTCTTCAGGTCACGTTCATATACCTAAACTAATTTCACTAATGTATTATCAATAAATAAGTTGAATTTAGATTAAGTGTAGGATCATTTGAATGGAGGGAAGGTGTAAAAAACCTTACAAAAAATACAATCCTTAAACTTTCTTAGAATTACAATACTGACATCTTCGTAATCAGCAATCTAGTATATTTAAAAAAAGCCTTAAACAATTTGACCACTGAAGCCAAAGTTTACATAGATATATAGTTCATAATTTATAATATTAAAAATTGAATATTTTCCAGGTGTACACCCTAAGGTTTCCTTACCATGTAAGCCGTGTAAAGTTTCAACTCAAGTTTAATGGCTAGCCTAAGAGCTCCCATAAAAGCTGTTTGAACAGTCTAAGGCGTTAATACTTCAATAGTTTAAAATAAATCTTATTGTTAGCCCCTCGGGTTTCCTAAAATAACTTTGCAAAGTTTCATCTCTCTAGTTTTCTTGGTTTTGGAGCTCTAGTACCTACATACACACACACACACACATATATACAAATACACAACTCATCTTATTTATTTGATAGCGTTTATTAAGTTCATATCTAACTTCATTACAAAGGGAAAATATCAAATTCATATCCCAAGAGAAATTAAAGATTAAATTTAAGACTTAAATCACATATTAGTATTTAAATCAGTAACCAACTTGTGTTTGTTCAGTAAATAAAATTACACAATTAATTGTACAAATCTTTATTTCATTTTATCTTACACTTACATGGATAACTATGTATAAAAACAAAAGGAAGCTAGACTCCATAGTAGCTATTATTTAGGAACAAAAGATATGTAACAATTTTTTATTGAAGACAATTTTTATTTTTCACTTTTATCTGTAGTCAAGAGCCCGCTTGGTAACTCCAAAAAGACCAAAATTAATAGATAGATGAAGCTTTAAATAAAACATATTTGTTTGAAACTCTATTATATTATTTATATTTATTGTATAGCTACTATTTTATAATCTATATTATATATATTATTTTTATTATATATTATATACTATTTATAATATATATTATTTGTATTATATATTATATACTATTTATAATATATATTATATATACTCTGTATAATGTATATTATACCGAGTATATATTGTGTTTCGTATATATAGGCCTACAGTTTATATATATATTTTTTTTTTTTGCCAATCTAATGCCTCAAACTATTTCAACATGTGTTCGTAGAACTCAGAGCTATATAAATTTAACTTTAAATAGTATTACGTATTTAGTGAAATATTAGGGTGCATCCTGGCTGTATATTTTAAATCATATGTAGACTGATGCCTTGGACCTTTAGGAGTCATTGGCGGATAATTCTGTTGTATTGAAAATAAAGACAAATACGTAGGAATAAATGTTTCACTAATTAGGATACAAATTCACCAGCGGCTTTATTCTTTCTCCTTTTCATTATTTACTTAAAGTAACAATATTGATCTAATTCTTAAATATTTATTTCATACTATCAATAAAAATAATAAGTTTGAAGCTAAGTGTTGATTTATATAAAATAGCCAAAAAATATGCCTTATAATCTTATTTATATTACACATCTGCTTGAAAAGTTTCCAGCCACTTGTTGGGTATGTTTGGAGCATAAACCTCTCCCACATATCCTTTCTACCCACCACCTTTCCTCATCCACAATTACTCAGTCTTATCCTCTCTCCTACACACTTCTCTGCACTCCCTTCAGCCACAGGTTCCTTGGTCTTTCTCTTAGCCTCTGCCCCCCACATCAATATCTAACATCTTCTCTGGTATCTTCCCCTCCTCTATTCTCTTACCATGACCATAACCCCTTACTCGCACATTCTGAATTCTGTCTATCATAGACTCCTCTTTAACCTTTCCTCTCACTCTTTCATTTCTAATCCTATCCAATCTGGTCACTCCACCTGTACATCTCAGTAATTTCTTTTTACAAACCTGAATTCTGCTTCCATCCAGATCCGTCATTACCCATGTTCCTACTGCGTATGTCAATATTGATACATAGTATTTCTTGTAGATCATTCATTTTCACTTCCTCGGCACATACATGCTCCAAATTATACTTCTAAAACTTCCGAAAAAATAACTTCTTCTTGACTCTCTCCATATCTGATTTCTCTTCTGTTTCTTCCACATTTTCTATCACACTCCCCAGGTATGTAAAGTTTTACACTATCTCCATCTTCTCCACTCCTACTGTACACAAATAGTGCAACTTTCTCTCTTCCTTACGTAATCAGCATCTCAATCTTCCTTAATTAACCCTCATTAAATACATATCCACCTTTCATACCATGCATCCAACTGCTCCTGAGCTTCCTTCACTTCCTTGGCCATACTATTAAGTCATCTGCAAACAAATATTTTAATCGTGTTAAAAATAGAAATACTAAGCCAATAATGTTTTATTTTGATAATATTCTATTGTATATTTATATCAGTTTTTTACAATGATAAACTACCTGAAGCTACTTGGATTCTAGGCACATATAATAGGCCTTGTTTTTGTTAGATTTGAGAAAATGGTTCTCTATCAATAATATATTTTAATTATGTATTAGAAATTAAACTTGATATTAAATAATATTTTTTAAAGAATATAGACGACTTCTGTTTGTTGTTGATACGAGTGAAACAGCTGCTCAACATGTTCATGCATAGGAGGAGGAATAATTTATCGACAGCCAGATGGTTTACAAATATCACGATAAATATTTATAAGCATGTCCTAAGTTACTGGGTTAGTGCATTTCGAAAACAAAATGCTTAGAAAGAAAAATGTCCTTAGTCATATTTCAGTAATCTCTTTCATTTAGATACATTTATATAAACATTAAAATATAAATTGTGTTACATTCCTGTGAACGATTATCATCCATTAAAATGAAAAATAATAACTTTGTTAATTGTTTTTTCTTCGCTTTTCACTATCCATTTGAGATACACGTAGATGTGTAAAAATGAAGAATGTAGAATTTAAAGAATATGCCGACAAATTTTCTTAAATGGAGAGTGAAAAATCATTTGGGGTACAACCTTTAGTAGTTTGGAGCCGGATTCAAACCATAAACTCCCATTCAAGGGCAAACCAGTATAATGTGATAGTAACGCATTTTATTAGTGGTTTAAAACTCAAACCAGCCCATGAGCCAAATTCACAAACTGAGTTCTGTTTGCGGTACTGAATATATTTAATATACATTCCATACTTTTGTTTTAGCATCACGTCTTACTACCCTTCTGCACAATCCCCATTTTAGTAGATAAGGGACGGGAAAGATAAAATTTAGAGGAAGTTTAACCGCATTTGAGTTGATGTACAGTAGAACAAAATCATAAGAAAAATACACTTTCTCACCCCGTATCACCTGTACAACTTCTATCCAAACGTACATTGTACAATACTTATTCCAATCATATGATAAGAATGAGGAGCACCCTCTCTCGCCCCGTATCACCTACAGCTTCTAAGTATATGTACATTGTACAGTAGTTATTCTAGTGATATAAGGATGCGAAAGGTTGAATTTAGAGAAATAATACCCATATCTGTGCGTAAGCAGCGTGTAAAACATTTAATTAAATTACATCTATGTCAAACTCTTTTGAAGTTGATGGGAAGCAATTTTCTGACTCAGCCCTTTTGGTATGCTATACTTCTTACATGATTGCAAAGCAGATTGTATAGTTATGACTAATTCCTAAGTTATAAAAGCCCTTAAATCCATACATTATTTCTTAACTGTTGGGAAAAAGGTGTGTGTGTGTGGAGGGGGGGGGGGTTATGTCTTTTAATTCGTTTTGCATTGACAAATCGTTTGATTTATTAAACTAATTTTATAATTCTGTTATGTTTTCTGATAAAGCTAATTAACCTTACATACCTGGGATGGTTAATAATTAATAAAGAGTTTTGATCAAAAAAATTACCATGAAAAATTGTGGTTTATTAAAATTCACGATGATTTATCACCAATTACTAATAATTAAATACGTTTTTGTGTTGTTTTTTGTCAAACCCGTCATTTTACTAATTCAGCTCTTAAAACTAAAATAATTATTAAAATTGCCATTTCGTTGGCCAAAATTAAATTAATATAAGATTGATAAAGTTTAACTAACTGTAAAATAAGGTGAAACAATTTATTTATTTAAGATTAAAAAAAACACTTAATGAAATTGCTGCTATTTTAGGTTTAGAATAAAAATCTCTACACACGAGCTTAAATCAAAGTGTTTGTTTGTATGTAGGTCATTCTGCTATTATTATTATTATTATTATTATTATTATTATTACGGTATTTTACTGTTGTAGGCTCGTTGGCATGAGTGGGTCATTAACGCCTTCTAACCCAATGAATAAAAAATCATGTAAGATTGTGGATAAAAACCTCTGGAACTTCTTAACCGATTGGAGTGCAGTTTTTTATATTTCCTAAGATATGTGTAAGGGTAGTATTTGGCATATATATATATATATATATATACATGTATATATATATACACATGTATAAGGGGTGTTCATTTGTAAACTTTCCACCAAAATATATTGAAAACAATGCATCGCGGAAAAAAGTTTTTTTGGCTCTGAGGAGGAATTAAGTTGGTAAGGCCTCCTAGGGTGGCATTGCAAAGTTGGCGTTAAGGTCACATACATTCATTTAAATGAGATTAACTATTTTTTGTTTCATCCTCCTGTAGATAATATTGTGCCATTTTCTAAGTGATGGTTTTAAGCTTTTTAAAGTAAAATAAAATAATCCATAAGGGGAGCACATCTTATGTTTCCTTGAGTATAAAGATATATTCAAATTTAATCTCGCTATTTCCTTGGTTTTTTAGCTAACCATGGTAGTAGTCACGTAGTCTTAGGTGTAAGGCCATATTAATATATGTAGAGATATTTTTTTTAAAGTGCCTGTTTAACTTTCACAAGTTTCCCTTAGTACATGTGCTAAGCTATTCTCTTTCTATGTTTATTGTTTTTTATTCATTCACCCACATATATAATCACATTCACAATAAAGTAAAGATAGTAAATTCAAATTACACATTACAATAAATCCACATACACACAATTGCATGCCAAAACTAAGCTACACATTTGCAGTGGTCAAGTTGTCGTATGTGTTAGTCTCACAAAAGTGTTTATAGGTTAATAATAATAATAACATCTCTAAATTTCACACTGATAGTTCGAATATGAGAATGCAAAGTATCAGATTTTTTATATTTTAAAGTAACTCGCACTGGCAGCTAAAACTCCCAAGGCGTTAGGGTCTTAATATAGGTAAAAGTATTTTTTTTAAATACACCTTAGACGCACATCTTCAGGCGTGCCTAAGTTCCTCTGCAAAGTTTATTGGTTTCAGTGTTATCACACACATTTTTTGTATGAAAGATTTTATTTGATTACTTTATTTAGACATATGCATGACCTGCTGTTGTCAAGATTTCCCAGCCTAACATAACTGAAACTTAAATTTGTTAAAATTGGGAAGTTTAGGTTTGGTTAGGTTGGGCTAACTTGTTATAAAATTATATTTGTGCCATTTAATTGTAGTAAGTAAGAGTGGATGAAGCTCGAATTAAGTAAATTAAATATTAAATTTAATTGATAAATTACAAAAGTCTTTAAATACTTTTTTGTTGTTGTGAATACTGTAAAGTTTTTCGGTATCAGTGTTCCCGGATTTAATCTGTCAACGTATTTTATCCTTACGTCAGTTGAGCTTAGCACCCTGTAAAAAGCCACGTAAAATTGGCCATAGTCGAAAACTGTCTTGGGCAGAGAAATGCAATTTATGAAGTTATTACTTCATAATGACCATTGCTATTTAAACTGGAAACTACCTCCATCTTAAAATAAAAGGGATGTAAGTGTCTACAGGTGCCAACACAGTTTTAGATACAAAGCGCACATTCCTTAGGGACGAACCCGTTAGAATTGTTTCTTAGTATAGATTTGCATCAAATTTCGTAACTGCTAGGTGAGTTCTATAGTATAGGCCCTGTTTAGAACAATACACATATAAACTAACAATCAAACATTGGTTCTATTAAATGGGTTATGTCATTTATTACTCTGCAATTAATTAGAATAGATACAAATAAACCAAAACCTAAACATACACCTATTTTATTATAATTTAAAATTCCTCTTTGTATTAGAGATTGGATTTTATATTCTAGGTTCTTCTTGCTTTTGACATGCAAATAGCATGTCAACGAAATACATTATTAAATTAATTACGTTTTTATTTTGATAAATTTTATTTTTATCAGTTTATCTATAGTTTAAACTACCTTTTGTTGATTGTTTAATATACAGATAAGTATGCAGATCGTGTTTTTTTAACAAAGTAAACTTAACACATAGGTAAAGTCCAACATTTCTGTTTGATTTGATCATACATTCATATGGATACATTTTTAGACAAATAGAATGTGAATTTATTATCAAATCAATCAAAAGGTTTGAACTTTATCTATGTATAAGCTTAAATTGTTAAAGAAACAAGATATGCATAATTATCTGAATACTAAACAACAGAAAAAAATAAAAAGTAGCTATTTGGATTTAAGTTTGAAAGGTATAATCTAATTAGCTTTGAGATTTCAGTTGATTTGGTGATCAAGTAAGACTTTATTCAATAGTAAATTACAACGATCGATTGCGTGGTTTAAGAAAGAATATTTTTAAAAACATCAATTTTATTTTATTTCAATAGAAAAATATAGCCTACATGTAAAGCAGATGTATAAGTTATACTCATGCAATATTTTAGTACAATCGGTAAAAAGGTGTATGAATGATTGAGAAACAAACAGAAAAACAGATAGACAATATTTGATTTTTTATTTATTAGTAGGATGTTTGTTTCTATCATAAGACACTTATTGCTAAGGAGGTTTTTTTTATTGGTTTGTTAATTATCCTAAGCCCCTTTTTGCAAGGGACACTTACAAATAAGATGTGTACATTAAATTTAATATATTTTAATTGTTACAAATCTGAGACGCAAATTTGTCTATATTAATAGTCAGATATTTTTACGCTGCTTCGTTTGATGATGAGAGAGATACCGTGGAGGTTTATAGCTTAGCCTGCTCCTCAAATAATAAATAAAACAGAAAAATTTCCGTCTAGTTCTGATGAGTACTTTCTTAGTTTACTGGCAACAAACAAACATATTGAAAATTTAATGTAGTGGCAGATTTTAGTTTTATTATATGTAAAGAATTAAAAGTGTTTGTAAAAAAGGATTTTTAAAAATAAACGCCTGATTCTCCTTCAAATCTATATCATCTATGAATACAAGAAATATGTCTGCTAATACGTGAAAAGTATGCCTCACATATGATAGAGACTATGCTAGGGTTTTCAGATAAGAGGAATTTGGCTGAGACCAATGCTTTGAAACATTATTTGCGTGGGATTAAACAAAATAATTTTAAACCCTTAAAAGTATTTATATATGAAAAATTAAAGCATGGAATATTTTGAATAAAGACGGAAAAAAATGTTTACAGTTTTGTAAACTTCTTAAAAAGCTTACTAAATAGTGGCAATAATTATTGAATGTACTCCTAGTTCTTCCACTAATAAATTCCAAATCATGCATTTTTATATATAAATCCATCTGCCTAAATAGTAATTAGTATTTTTATAATGAACCCCAAAAACATATATAAATTTAACAAATTATAAAAGAAGTAGCTAGGTTTAATTCATAGGTTGATTTTGGTCTGAAAAACCCATTCACCTCATACACTAGTATAAACAAAAGTCAAGTAACCACCCACCGACATTACTAAATAAAATTCTTAGTTAATTATACAATAACCAAATGTCGAGTAAAAATTCCAAAATTTAATTAGATGCTCAATTACAGTTGGGTAAAAAATTGATTAAAATAACGGGAAAGATTTTGAGCATTAAGTGATAGGATGTAGTTACTATTAACCAAGTGTCGCATTAGACTATTTTGATTGTGCTTCATTATAGAGATAAAATCACTGAAAGGTGATATTATATATTATTATAATTATTATTTAATTTCAAATAGTTCCTAAAATAGTGAAAGTATATAAAAATATTAATTATTGTCACATAATATGTAACAAAAACACATTTACCACATTCATTTAAACATAAGTAAAGCTATGTTTAATTTGGATTTTACGTACTTACAAAACCGTAGTAAATTGAAATGAATATTTACTTTTATGTTATATTTAACACAACTGGATCTTCCAAAAATGATTACTATATCTGTAATATTCAATACAAATCATGAGTGGAATTCTGGTGAAATTAATGATAAATTCGAAATCTTTCACCGCGTATAAAGTAATAGTAATATATTTGATTTCAAAAAGAATTCTTATACAAATAAACCTACTAAAATTTTATTATCTTCTATATTTTAATATATACAGGTGGTGGTATGTATTTATAACCTAGTTATTAATATTGTATATATATATATAAATTATTTATTTAAATCAAACATTCTGGCTGTATATTCTTTATAATCTCAATGGGATGATATAGATAACATATGTGTATACGTGTGAGCTTATATATAAAGAGTGAAGTAATTAATCCACTCATACATCCATAGTATCACCTCAACTAAAATCCCCTCTAACCATTCAACCAGCTCCCTTCCCTCAACCACCTCGGTAACATTTACCCTATCACCTCACCAATATGAATTTGTTCCCTTTGTGAATCAGAAAATAATCTACATATCCTATTCTGGTATTAGTCTTTTTCTATTTAATTAACAAACATTAATTTAAATACATATGGACAGTACCATGTGGGATATATTAAAACAAAAACATATCTTAAAGGATAAAAACTAAATCACAGTTACATACATTCAATAAATGCAAGAAAAAAATATATAACTATTTCTGTGATTATGTCAAGAAATATAATAGTTTTTAGTATTTAAGTTAATGTTACACATTTTAAATATTTTCTTGCCCAAAGATTTTTTTATTTTCTCAAAGGCATTAAAATGAACTATGACCTATAAACTGTATATTTTAAGCTTATGATTCCATACTATTCATAATCCTCTTGTTGATTCATAACTTCATGGCATTAATACTTGAATTATATTTTTGCTAATAATAAATATTTTCTCATAATTAATTATACTATTATTATATACAATAATTATAAAAATATAATTTAAAGCTTGATAAATATCTAAAGATAATTGGTAGAGTTTTTTGATTTAAAATTCTTTTTGTTATTGTATTTCAGTCTATCGACCAAACCCTATTTGAACAATTTGATTAAATTAACCATACAAATATTTTAACTCGAATTTTTATTGATTGTACAACAGTACCAAAAATGTAAACATAGCCATATTTTGTATCAGTAAACATACTATATAAAATATACATTTTACTAAAAATGGTAAAAACAATTATTTTTACGTATAAAAAACATGTTGATAGAAATTAAGAGATTTCAATAATATTAAAATTATCAGAAATTTTATTAAGTAGATATTTTTTATCAATAGTAGAATTCATTTAGTGATGTCTAAGCTAAAAAAAAAGCATTAGATTACATGTTGCAATGTTTTAAATATATCTAAATGCTACTTGAAACCCCTCTAGTTTGTAGACTCTTCCCTCATAATTGAAAATGAAGAAATAACTTGCTCTAAAAGGCATTTTCAGCACTTCCGACCAATATAGGAAGCATCTACCATGTCCGACCTCTCTTATCACTCTGGCTCCATTGACAGGGCAGCCATCCATCCAGTGACTGATCGCAAATTGAGCTTGCAATACGTTTATCAACTATAACGTATTACTTTCAGGATCTCACAAATCACATCCTTAATGTTGTTCAATAAGGCAAAAATAGTCAAACCAAACCGACCCTTTCTGAAATGATTGATAGCTGGCCAGGGGAAAGAGAAGAGGTAAGTGGTGTCGGTGCGCTATTGTGTTCTCGAACCTGAATGTCCACCGATGTTTGGGAGCAAGAGAAATCGAGGGGTGGCATGCCTGCAATATGTGGTCATGCCTGGACGAATGGGCACATTATATGGAACAACACATCTAACAGGAATTGGCCATGAATTATGTTGTTGTTATTGTACGGGTGTGTGATGAGTTTGGGTCGCTCTGTCGGATGGTGGAGTGGTGGGGGTGAAGAGGGGAGGGTGAACGGACGGACGGATGGACAGAGGAAGACCTTAGTTTGACAAACTAGAGTGATCAGCATTATAGAGGCAGTAGGTTTTGGGAGATGAGGGAGCTATATATATGTAGATAGAAGCCACAGACAAATAGTTCACTGTAGCTCAACCCATTACACTATGTGGTGACGTGAATTGCAGTACAGATATATATCCACTGGTTACTCACTTTTAGAATGGCGTGGCACTCGCTTCTTCCTTATAGCTGCGTGCCTTGTAATGAGGCTACCTGCGTGGTCTCTCTCTGTGAATGAGCTACCATGTTTTGAAACCGGGGGGGTTTCTCCGATACGAGTGTATGCTGGTACTTATAAGATGGCAACTCAGGTTGGGGGGATAACTATGACTTGGAACATTCTTTAAGGGATGGGTTTTTTTTTAATTTCCGAAAAACACCCATTTATTTTGTATAAGTAAATAGTCTATTAGATTATGTTAGTACCTACATCGCTGGATACTTGGGATAAACTCGTCTATTTTTTCCGGTGAAGCTGATGTCATGATTCTAATCCCAGTGAAGTGTAGTCCACTGGGGGTTCTTTATTACTAATAGATGTGATTTATTCCTCTACGTAAATGAGGGTGCATTTCTCAAAAACTCAGCTCTACTCTTTCATCCTGAATTGGTGGTGTGCTACATATCGATATCCCTGATGGGGTGTTACAAAGATATGTATACGCTCTAAATGAGCAACATTTATAAAATAGTTTATAATAAAACATCGCGCGTTTATAAATTATATAAATAATATTTTATATATCACAAAATAAGATCTTTTTTATTGATATGTACTTAAATAGCATTATGTTTTAAACCAGTCTATATTTTAATCGAGATCATCATATAAAAGAGTTTAAAATCATTCTTTAACTTGCAGCTTTGAAACACAAATGTATAATTGTGTTTTCAATTAATATTAATTGTGCTAATTTCTTCTGATATTATAAAAAAACTATTTGTATTTAAAATACAACATTTTTATGTGGTTTGACTTGCTAATAATTCATTATCCTTATTTTGTAAACTTTCCATTCCCTTCACCCCCAGACAATTAGTTTAATATCTGACTCAAAACGATATTAATAAAGTACCTAAATGTTTTATTTAATCTTCACGCAGGAAAAGTAGCTTACTGATACGAAGACCAAATATTTATGCGTGGGCTTGTTTGTTTCTCTTAAAACCTTTGAATTAATACACGTATTTATACTCTTAACTTAAAGGCTGACTAAAAGTGGACCAGCCTACTACTATTTTCTTTCGCCTACAGTAAATATAAGCAAGGATAGGTGCAAGTAATATGTTGACATAAAGCAAGAATTTTTATTATTCATATAATCCTATTTCTTTCAAAATAAAGCCTATTTGGCTGTTCCCGTAGATCATTGTGAGTATTAAGAATAGAAGAGAATAAAATATCTTCTCTTTCACGTACTTTACACGGGATATTCTAACCATAAATATACAGGCTAGTCCAACCAGGCTGGCAGAATTGGCTTTAGAACAGCGTGTTTATTGGCTGGCCTTTCTCTACACATGGTTTTGACTCAAGTTTAATGCCGCTTATGTGTCATAGTGATGTGTATTTATTTAAATTTATATCCTACCTTTTCTATAATAAAACTTATCATTTGTTCTTAGAAATATACGTCGCTAAAAACCTTTGTGTAGTAAGAATCAAAAATTGGTAGAATTAACATTCCAGCTAGGGCCACAAGCTGGTAATAATGGTCGTATATTCCTGGATAATCCCAATCTACCTTATTCATAAAAACCTTATATTTAAATATTATTTGTGGTGTGATCTTATGAAATAATCAAATCTAAAAACAATTTCCTCATAGTTTCCTCGTTACTTCATTTGCTTGTGATTTAATCAAAAAGTTTATAACCTGTTTTCTTTGATGTTCAAACACTAAATAACTCGATTTAAGTATTCAATATGTACTAAATCAACTAATATATATGGTTTATAGTTATAATATATATGTTATATAACATATCATTGTATAACAAAAAACTATAAAAGCTCAATCATTATATATACATATTTAATAGTTGAGTTAGTAGAGTGTGTATAAATAAATTTAATTTTGATTATTTGGTAAGATTGCATAACAAACTCAAAGTAAATAGATGATAAAATTAAATGAATTATTATAATTTGACCCACTTTGGTACCCACATGGTCTAATGCGTCGCTCTCACAAGAGGTTGCGGCCGATTACGGGAAGATTGGAGTTCGATCACGGTCGGGTGTACTGAGGTTTTTTATTTCCTTAATGGTTTTCAAATATCATTCCACGAAAATGCGGGTACACTTAATACAAATTCAATCTTCACTACCCCTAACTTATTGGAGTAATTAGTACATGGGCATTTAACCCTAAGGGGGAGTAAGACGTGATGCTAAAAATATATTAGAGTTTGAAAAAAAAAATTGATTCACTTTAAAATGCATATTCTTTACCACCTCATCTTTATCTTTATTGTATCCATACATCATCAATCACCTCAACGTATTTTAAGTAATCTATGACAATGTTTAGAGTATTCATCAAAAGTTTTTTTTTTCAACCGGCTTGTGGTTGAATTTGGTAGCAAATATATTCACGGTTGCAGGCCTCTTATAGTGTTTCTCTATTGGTTTATGAGCTGAATAACAAAATAAACCACACCTTTGTTGTATATTTTTATTAATATCCTTATATCAGAATGGAAACAAAAGGAAACTATAAAATTTCATTGCAACATAGTACTGAAACTAACTGGCCTCTATGCTTAGTGGTTAGTACAGTAGCCCCATGGCTTCTTTGGTGCTGACTAACAGTTCACAGCTGACAGCTTACGTCTTTGAAAAGTTACCAGACCAAATTATGTATCCCTACGCCAAACCATATGATCTGCAAAAATATGTGTTTAGCAGCTGTCACTTCTGACAGTCAAAATTTAGGTATATACCTAAATTTTGATTGTCAGTCAGCACCAAAGAAGCCATGGGGCTACTGTACATCTGGCTATTAGTCCAAGGGTACCGGGCTCGATTCCTGGCTGGTTAACTTGGGTAATATTCCTGAAAGGGAAATTACCCCAACAGTACTCAGAGTTTGGTTGGTTAGGCTTAAGTTAGGGTAACGAATTTATACTGGCTACACACCCTCATATTCACTACCACCATTCCCTTTTCATCGGGACATGGAATGAGCCTCCATGAAAAGGATGTACGATTAGTATAGTAGAGTGTCCCCTGGACAACGGCACGTTAGTACTGGCTAATCTTTCCTCAAAACTAGGTGATACATGAATTGCCCATACGCGCAGAACTATTTTTATTAGTAGTAGGTTTCTAAAGCTCAATAGCCCTAGACAGTATTAAAATGAGTTTATATAGAATATTTTCAAACGCATATATATTATTAGATATTGTGAACGCTACCTTACAGTAATTGAAATATCGTAACTTTAACAATTGTCCAAGAGTTTAACCATGTAATTATTTTCTTGGCGTACAACCAGACTGGGTAGTAAAACGCTGTTTTTGGAAAGAAATACATTTTTTCCCCTTACAGATTAGTAGAATTTTACTTCAAATAATTTTACCGCTGAATCTACATAACTCCCTCTGCCCCTCCTACCTTTTGTAGTCCTCAACGAGCCCATGTTGGGACTACCCCACCCATTACAACCCGGTCCCAGCTCCCTTTCCTCTCCTGACTAGGGTTGTTGCTGACCATCGACATCTTTCTCTTTTTAAAAGATAAGCTTTTTTTATCGTTCCTTGTTAACCCCTATATATTTTAAATATATCTAATAAATAATCGCTCAAGGCCAACCATCTCTATCACTTCTTATGAATATATTATAAACACTAATGTAATTTACTCATAATCTTAGAGAAATAATGGATTAAGGCGAATAAAAGAATATTAATTTAAATATATTTATTCAATATAATACATTTAAAGCTAAAACCTTTGTTGATCGACTCCATTGATCCTTATTTTTACACATCACCTTAGAGAAATAATAGACTAAGACAAATTAAAGAAAATATTTACTAAACATAATTTATTCAATTTTATATTAGAGTATATAACTTTTCTGACCAGCTACATCGATTCTTAATTGTAATTTCTAACCTCCTACATACTTTATTCATCATCTTAGAGAAATAAAGATCTAATGAGAATAAAAGAATTTATATTTTAATCAATATAATCTTAAATATATTTGTTTATCAACCCCATTGATCCTTATGCATACCTTATAAATTATACTATCCATTACCCATCATCCTAGAGGAATAAGTGCCTAAGACGAATAAAACAATATACAGTTCATCCATACATATAGAAAATGAGGTGTTACCAAGAGAAACCCTTCCTTTCCCTTCCCTCCTCCTCCTCCTAATTACATGTGACAACTGTTCAGCTAGCTTTGTGATGTACAACTAACTACTTGAGCACAAAACTGTAAATACCTTTCTTAAAACCTCTACATTCACTGACATATTAGCCGTTGGTGTAGAAACGTGTCACAATCGTAGGACAACACTTATTTTGAGTTAATTATCTTCACCCTATAGGGCACGACTTATAATAATTGCATACATATACAATCTATAAAAATAAATACAATTTGCAGAGGAAATTCTATAAGCTTAAAATATCTTCAAGAAATCAATATAGCTTCTAATATTATTCTACATCTGTCCTCAAAATTGAATTTTAAAATCAATCACTTGAGTTAACCAAAACTCACAGCACTATCAATTTCAGAAAAATATAGCATAATAAATTTAGGCTTGTGGCATGAGATTGATCTCGGTATTTCTACTGAGTATGATGTTTATGTCCCTGGTTCAAAAAGAAAAGACATATTCCGAAACACAGAGAAAAATGTAGCTGTTATTTTACTCGTAGATCGATTTTTTCTCTTCGTTTTATCAATCTGAGGGCCTTCTAGTTTTATCCACATGAAGCTCTATTAGCAGGAAAAATTCCTTGTGTTGCAGTAACCCTTCCACTATATTGGAGGATACGTGTTTCTGCACATTTCCATTTTATTTGAGCAATATCCATGAGAACACTGTTTCTCCTCCGATAAATTCTCACCAAGGAAGTAAGGTTCCAAAAGGTTTGTATCTAAATGAATAGGAAGTGATACAAATTATATCCTTTTCTATATTATATAATTTACACTCTTCTTCATGCCCTTATATATAAGTGACGAAGAATGTTTGAGTGAGATTTGGTTTACAATCTGAGGTTAGTAGCACGTATTTAGGATAACTTGGGTGTATCACCCTAAAAATGTCGTATGCCAGTAGAAATTGGTTTAAGACTAAAATGTGGTCCTTGAATCTTTCCCCAAAATAAATCAGTGTCCAAAATCTGCCTTTTTAAGTATGAGGGTAGTTCTATCCATTTCTTAAATACAGTACGGGCTTTTGGTCAAAGTAAGGGGTGCAACTCTCGCATATATTTCTTTTTCCAGTGATTCATGGAGTATTTCCTTTACTTTAGTTGATATTTTGTCCAAGAAAACTGATACACTTGATTGTCTAAAGGGCCTGTATATTCCAGTGAAGCTTGTAGCTCTTATAGAATATGGAATATTTTAGGCAGACATCATATACACAATATCTTCATGTGTAGAGACATCATTACAACCAGCAGTAGGCTACTAAACGAATGTTTTCTTGGAACTTCATCGATGGAGGCACATAAACACTTCTCACTTTTATTAAACATATACCGAGACTTTTAATTAAATTTCATGCACCACACAATATGTTTTTTCACTTTACTAACACTGTTCGTATGTCCCTCTCCACAATAAACACACTTTACTACCAGTTGTTTGTCTTCTCTGATTTCTGAGATATGATTCCGAATCGTGGTCTTTTCGTGGCTTGGAAATTTGAACATTATACAGAAGAAATAAAAGTATAAACTTATAAATATATATTAAAGTCATAACATTAATACCTCTAAGCGTAAGTAAGCGTTCCATTAAAATAAAATAATACAAATATTACAGGCCTATATGATATTTTCTAAAACCGAGGCGGGTACAATATTTTTGAATGTTCCACAGGTGTGACTAATAATAAATGAAATTCATCACACAATGTAAACATGGATAAATTAATTTGCTCAATCGAATATTTAAAACTACACATATTGTTTGAACAACTTATTCAAAACATATACGTTTTGAGTAGTCAGAACTGCCTTACACGCAAATGATGTAAAATGTTCAAATTGAAAATGTAGAACAATTTAATACAATATTTGTCAATTATTTTATATGAAGGCCCAGATGAAACGAAGTCTCAAGAGAGGGTGTGAAGGGTAGTATTGGATAGCAGTGTTGCGTCATTGACTCATTTATAAATTTGAATGCTTTAAATGAATTATAGAAAATGCCAGACTACACCAACACACACCGTCAGGAAAATGTTCATTTTACTGTAACGACTATCAAACTTTAATCACCATCATTCTACGGCCAATTTGCCACTGGTGAGGATTGATGACAGGTTTGCCTAACCAGGCTATAAATTAATATCGTGTGAGCGATTTTTTGCGATCATCTTAAAATAAGTTAAGCAAATGTATTTTTATATAAGCTTGCTCTTGTTAATATTGTAAGCAGGGCTATATCATTCATAGTACACGAAAACAAAATGTTCCAGTTCTAGAAGCATCTTTAGGAAACTTAAAATATAAATCATGTCAATATCTAGTTTACTGATAGTGATGTTGGCACCCAATCAATTAGGTTTCGTGTCCACTTGGACGACTCTAAACTCTACTCATTAATAAAAAGCAAGAGACACACAAACCTAAGAATATTTTTCAATATATTTACTAAAATCATTTGTTTAACGGTTACCTTAGTTTTAATATGTAGCTTGTAACAATTTTAACATGTTCAACCATCACAATTAATAATATATATTTTCATTCAACACTAACATGGCATGATTTGATCAAATTTCATAATAATCTATTTTCAAATTTAACTTTAATACTAAATAATTTGTAAAACCATTTTAATCGTAGAAATATACCAATTTACTCAATAAATTTCTAACTAAGTTAACACATTTAATTATTCTAACCAACCAAATTCAACTATTTTAAGGTTTGATTATTTTTTAAACCTTTATAAAGTGTATGCAACTAATTGATATTGGTAGTTTATTTTATTATTAATTAAAAATAAGATAAAATACATGATATCAAAATAAAAGGATAGGTTATGGCTTCATTGTTGTCGTACTAAGTGTGCTAGCTATGAGTCGGGGGATGGGCTTAAATCTCATCCTGGTCTATTTAGGTGATTTTTCCTAAATGTGTTCCAACTCTATCTACATAAATATGAGTGTACTTTTATCATAATGCTACCTTTCTCGTTCCTTATTCATTATTGTAAAATCGTGGAAATCTAAGGTAATTGTCGATACAAGGATTGCCAAAATCGATGAAGCAACTATGAAAAGAAAAAATCATCTCAAACTTAAATAAATTCTTTGGCAACGGCACATTAATATATGCCTACTTTTTCATTTTCATTAAAAATATTTACAAGTTTAATTTCTCCCATTCAGACACATTATGTCGGTTGGTAGCGTGTTTGACTATTTATATAAGGATTCTGGTTCCGTTTACTTACACGAGCGAAAAATGTACATTTACTGTTGTTGAAATGTTGGCTTCCCTTATCACAATGGTGAATTTTACGGCCTGGGGCTGT
Organism: Timema shepardi; assembly: GCA_902151425.1. Classification (NCBI taxonomy): domain Eukaryota; kingdom Metazoa; phylum Arthropoda; class Insecta; order Phasmatodea; family Timematidae; genus Timema; species Timema shepardi. The sequence continues at coordinate 175,863 of CABFVX010000478.1, read as the reverse complement.
GTGGAATGTGTCAGCTCGAGATTTAAAACGGTTTTTGACTCAGGAAGAGAACATTAAATACCCCAAATAATAATTATAATAATAATGATATCAAAAGTCTCTATGGTGGGCATGTGGGAACTATATAAATCCATAGTTTTCACTAATATTGAATATGCCAGAGTTATTTGAAATTATATTGTCTTATTTTAGACTCTATCATATTTGATAATATTTGTTTGTCAGTGCGTCTCACTAACTGTTCAGGTTGTAAGCAGACAGATTAGTGATTCTTACGAGAGCTCTTTATGAATTAATAGAAATTGTAGTTTATTTCTTATCCAAAGAATATTCTGGTATAAACATTATTGTGACATACTATTTATTATCTAACATATTTAAAAACCATGGTTAATATGATATATTACTATTCTCCTTTAACGTATGGCCATCCTTTATAAAGCCAAATTTCAACATTATTATTTTTAAGTAATACTTCTATACTTTGACCTCTTGTACCTGGTTACTCTAGAGAAAATTCTAGGTATATTTAGAAAACGATTATATTAAACATTATTAAACTGGAGAATTACCTAAGACATACTCTCATACTTTAACTTTATCCAGTAGGCATGCGATCAAATACATTACTTACTTTATTCTGGACCAGTATTTTCCCGCGTATTTGCTCGCATTAAATAACACATAGCCACATTTAAAAATGTAAATGTTAAAAAGTTTAGAAAATACTGAAATTTATTTGGAAGCAGTGTTTTATGTCCGTACAATGATTCACGAATGACAAGAACTCAACCCCATCCTTTTCCTCTCTACACCCCTACTGTTATCATTTACCATCTTCGGTATCCACTAAATTATCCGCGATAAATGTTTACTGCTTAAACGAAGATTTTTCTAACATTACTTTGCTCGTTGATGAGAAAGCATGATGGTATGTAGTTAATAATGGTTCCCTGAAAAATACTGAGTTGGTCTACATCAGAATAAGTCACATCTAGATCAGATGTGTAATTAATAAGTTTACTATAAATCGACAAACATATGGAATCAAAAGTACAGAGAGAGATATAGTTTTGTTATATGTATGGTTTGAGCATATGCCCACATTAGCATAAAAGGGATACATAAATACTTCAGAAATAAATCACCTTTAGCAAACTACCCAGAGTAGATCTAATGTCAATGCTATTTATAGGATTTCTTCGTCACTCTGGACGCATCAACGAACGGAGAAAGATGGCTTTTGACGATGGAGGGGAGAAAGAGTCTAGGTAAAGCTTAGTAAAAAAATGTATTTACTATCGTTCAAATTATTTGATTATTTAACACCACTGTTGGACTACTGTAATTCCCTCTAGGTAACTAGTTTGTACATTTAGCAACAAAATCATTGCTAGAAAAAACAAAACAATTATTTCATTGTTTGAAAACAAAATATATTTTTGTTTGGGCTTTAGTAAAATAACTTTACTAGACATGTAAAATTATATTATATACATAAATAAAGACCTATGGTGACTGAATGTTTAGGTTAAAATCCCTTTTGTTTGTAATTGGGGTGCATTTTCCTCAATAGTTTATCAATTTCTCCTCAACGTGAGTGTTATACATTTCCTAAAAATTATTCACTATTAATCCTTTATTGCTATTAAAATGTAGATATTCCGATTAGGTAGTATAACGCATAGCGCATAAAAAGCTTGATTCCTCATTACACATCATTTTAAAATTATACTCTATTATAGATCATGTTTTAATATTTAGAAATTATGAGTTTTTAAATTTAATATACTACCGCTAATGCGGAAAAAATTACTGTTTATAAATTAATATCAAATATATTTGATTGTCATAAACATAGTGCTACAAACCGGGTTTTTATCCCAAAATATTATATTTCCAAATGTTAATTGTTATTTTTTAACTAAAATAATTATTCTTTGGAAGAATCCTTTTAAATATTGAAAAACCATCTTAATTATCCCACACAAAAAATTACAGGTAAAGTCATTATTTTGGTAGCCTGGTGAATTAATCCATTAAAACACTAGTAAAAAAACTTACTTCAGTTAGAATTTGAAGCAGATTAAACATAAGCCCATTATGGACATTTACTTCTCTGTGGTTTTCGCTAATTTTGACAAAACAGACATTTAGCCTATGTTTTACTTGAATCATTACTGTCACTGATACAATGAATTGTTTATTTCCACACCAGGATTAATGTCCTGGTCAAGGTATTTTAAAAATAGAGGGAGATTACTGGGGTGATAGTTCATCACATTCTAGAGAGAGTAATATTGCTTTGATTAGTAATAAAAGTCAAATTAATCTTACTTTAGTTAATTTGACAGGATTAATAACTATATGAACACAAACAATCCCTTTCATTGTTTAACATCTTTAATGATCATAAGGTATTTAAATATCATTTTTATAATAAATAATATTTTCATGTCATTATATTTGTAAAACATATTTTTATAAATTTATTTATTGCAAATAAAATTTAAAAAATAATAACTTATTGCATAACAGGTTTTATCTGAATATCTACTACTCTCCCATTTTCTTTGTCATTTCTATTTTTTAATTTGAATTTTTCTTAAAATTCTAAACAAAATTTTTGATTAAACATTTGATTCTGATACTTATTTGGACGTTTACTGCATCATATTACCTTGCACTATTAAAAGATTTGTATAGAGAAGAAGACGGTAGTTCAATATTTTAATAAACTCTCGGTGACCTGGCGGTCTAGGGGTAAGGTGTCAGACTTCTATGCTGGCGGCCGGGGTTCAATCCTAGGTCCCGGCAAAGGTTTATCTGATTACCAAACCCTTCCTTCACCTCTGACAAGACATCTTATGAATGTGAGGAATGCCAGGCCTCCACCGTGGTTCGGATTCCACGTTAAACTGTAGGTCCTTCATTTCATCTCACAATCACCCTACCATTACACATTAGCGTAAGTGTGTATAACCCGAACGGGTAGTAAGACGCGGAGCTAATAATAATAATAATAATAATAATAATAAACACTCATCTTCGTGCGGAATGTGAAAAAAATGTATGAATACTCTACCAGGATGTAATCCCCGAACTTGCATGTCACCCAAAACCAGAAAAAGAGAAAATAGCGCATTAGTACCTGTGCCCAATTATGGCGATTATTATTATTTCTTTATAGCAAAGAAATATATATATAATCTTAGTTTTTGCTACCACTGGGTCAAAACCAGAGTTTTAACCCACTTCTTTGCCTATATATCATATCACTACTTGCATCGATGATCAGCTGGTAAATATTATCATGCCCGCAATATATGAATACATATTAATATAAATTATTGAAGGTGACAAAGAGGTCAGAGTTTGTATCTTGGCTGGAAGTGTGGGGATTTTATTTTCCGTGTTGATAATAGATTCTGTAATAATAATTGGAGGAACTAGTGTTTAAATATGCTACTTCATGGGTTAATAGCCAAACTATTGTAGTTGATAAGCAAGGTTATAGTCGCATCAGTAACTAGAATAAGAAGAAGCTGTGCCAACAGGATGGTGGTTCCCGTAATTGCTTACATCATAGTTGGTATGGAAAAGGCAGTTCTACCAACCCGTGACTACTAATAAACCAAAAATATCAGTGAGGCCAACCCCACGACGACAAATTGCCTTGGAGAATTAGTGTTGCCAACCTCACAGATTCTTTTATATCCTTGTAACGTGTAGCCAAACTAGTGCTCATAATTATCATGGTGTCATTCAACTCAACTAGTTATGTGTGTAGACTTGATCAGGTTCATACTTGATCAGGTTCATACTTGATCATTTAGCAGCTTCCCTACACCATAAGGCTCTCAACTCTCCCTCCCAACCGCACTATATACGCTCAACTTTTCCACTACAGCTTACTTGCTTATTCTATTTCTACCCCAAAATAGCACTAAGATAAGGGGTACAGGTTTGACCCCTAGCATAGAAGAATCATACCAAGTTTTTCTACTGAACTAATACCTTTAGTTCAGTAAAAAAAAAACTTGGTATGCCGAAGGTATTAGGTTAGATTACCAGCACAAGTTAAAAGTGCATGGATATACCCACTGACTGACATTGATATGTGTTGTAAGCCTAACAACACCTCGGCTGGTATTATTTTGATCTCACTCCTCACCGATTCTGCACAACCCCCTGTCTACTTTCCCTTACTTATGAACCCAGAATGTAAAGATTATTCCATGATCATTCCAGGCAAATGTTGGTGAACTTCACCTACTCGATGCTCCTCTAAACCCTTTCCTAAGGTGTTACGACAAAACAACTAGATTTCTGAATTATAACTCTCCCCAGCATCTTATCGTTAGAGAGCTCGACCGATGCCCTCTTTTCAATCCCCCCTGTTTACACACATACACACACACCCTCTACCACCCAACCCATGGTGGGGTGCCCCTCATCTCCAATAGCATTATGACCCGTAGCGGTAAATAGCCCTCCCTCCCAAAGTCTACCCCAAAATCGTACAACACCTTACTTAACCTAACGCACATCCATACACCCTACCCACCCCTACAAACCCAGAGCCCATAGATGTAATGCAATCCTCTCCACTTCCCTTGGCCTACCCCCTATACTCATCATACCTCCTCTCCCCTACTAACCCATCTCACCAAACTTGTGCTTTACATCAATACTACAGAGCTATCAATTCACTTGGTAGAGAAAATGCTCTTCACTGCTTGACTTCATGTTTTGACTAGAAGTAACATAACATCTAAATTATCGTTTGACCGTAAAGTTGTAGCATAATATGCCTGGAAATCCTATGATAATTATACCGCAACTCTTAATTCTGGTCAAGAACCCCTCCAGTAGAAGCTGTAGAGTAAGTTCTTCTAAGTTTTGAAAAGTTTGTCCTATTATATGACCGATGCAATACAGAGGATGACATAAATCTGGTAGGCCTAGCGATGTTTGCATAGAAAAACCATGAATTTGAACATATTCATACATCTCAAGATGCCTTGCTACAACATGTCTTCTAACGGCTTACAAAGCCGGCCATGTATGAGGAAGGCAACTTGAAATAAAAGCCAGAGCTTTCATTTCCAAGTAAGTATGGCTAGAACCAAAGTGAAGAAGGAAAAAATATACCTGAATGAATAACAATTACACCGGTAAGTGAGACATAAAGAGTGATACTGAAATGCAAATGATCTAAGATGTGCTCTGAAAAAATGTGTTTCAAAACAGACTTACGTTTTACTGCCCTATGAATGTGTGAAGGTTACGACCACTGAATATGTAGTATATTAATTCTGATAAAGATTATGATTCCAATTTATTTCAAAACTTTTATGCTCGTCTCGTTAATTGAGTATTATATCCAATGGAGGAGCTATCATTTATTTTGATAATTTGTATTATTTCATTTGAATCTTGTTTTATATTAAATAAAGATTGTTTTGTCTAAAACCATCCTTGAATACATATCGATTTTGTGAAACCTCAAACACAAACAATATGTCTTATAGCAGCAACATCAAGAATCATACTTCATTACTCAAGAAGAAAACGTCCAACACCTTTGTAAACATATATTTGAAATCATTACACACAAAAACTTATATTTGACACATATAAACGTTCAGTTGTGGACCTTTATAATAGTTGTCATTATTTTGAATATATCTGATTTCATTTACTGATTATTATTGATACATATATTGATTAATTTTAAAACATATATATATATTCAAATTTTGTGTTCCTCTTTGCAGTTTTATCGTGAATTAAAGTTGAAATAAATGTTAAAACTTGTAAAAAAATATTTCTTTGGACAAAGAACACGTTTTCCAGAGTCATTTTCAAAATTCCTTCCATGACATCTACAATGCAAATTTTTACTGTCCCAACACCTGAAATTGTTACTTTGGGATCAATTACCATCTATAAAATGTTGGACACTTGTAATAAAAAGTGCATTATTGTTTGACTGAGGATCGTTTATAATCTAGAATATTAGGTTATTTTTTTTATCTTTATGTTGATTATTTTGTTATGTTAAACTTGCAACCAATATTATTTGACAATTTATTATTTAATGCAGAAAAAGAATTATTTAATCTTAATATAAATATAATATTTTCCTAGTGGCTAGTCGGGACATTGGACTTGTCAGAGAATAATAAAGCATACATTCGCTCGATATATTATATTAGATAATTTAAACATTTATGTATGTTTTTTTAAATGCCCACCAAAATGTTTAAAATTTTAAATTAACTCTAAATTTGTTTTCAAATAAGTGAAGGGATTGCAAAGCGTAGAACAAAACCTTCACATGTCACATTGTCCCTTGTGTTCCCTTTTTGCCCAAATAGAGTGAATTATAACAGTAACCGCTGAAATAGAGAGAGGGGGGGAATAGGGGAGGGTGCCTGGGTGACCCCGGACATACTAATAATCCCAATCCAAACCATGGGTCCGAGATGCCCGGCTAGTGATAGATTGACCGACATACAAGCATTATGAATAGCAATTGGCCTTCCTAGTCTTTAACGTACCGGCAACCAAACATACATCATCGTCTGGTGCGTTGTCGCATACCGCCCCATTCTGTGTGTCTCACTTTAGGTCACTCATTGAATCACTCCACCTCACTTGCCAGTGAAGGGAGCTGTTCTCTATTGACACAAGTTGCAAGGGACCTATCACCCTCTCTCTCGCTGCAAAGAGAGAATCAATGAAAGGAAGGAGAGGAGAGGAAAATCAACTCAGAGAATAGAGGGAAATGCAAGAGGAAGTGATAAAATGTGTCAATCCGATAAAGGTAGGAATTAATTTCTGTGTACGACAAAAAAAAAATGAGCGAACCGAAATGTGGAGATGATAATGTTACAACCATATTGGTTTAATTGTTGATCGGTTTTCAACATTCTCCACCCTAAAAAGCCGTGATGGAAAAGGGGAGACATCTGTAGTTGAATACGTTTGGTAGTTCTATGTATACATATATATAGAAAGAGATATTTTTTTTTAGATGGGGTGTTGAGAAGATTAAATAATGTCATGTTTGAAAAAAGCTTGTTCTTTCCACACTTGTCAATATGTATATGTAAATGTTTTCAAATATTGAATCAATTAAATACGTATTATAAATATATTTAATACTTATTCAATAGATTCGTAGAAAACACGCGATGCAATATGTATATATTTATATCGTCTTATTTATATAAATATATATATTTATATCGTCCTATTTATAAGTAATATAGTCTTATAAATAAATATATTTATACATATATATAGGTATATAATTGAATATATAATTATATATATACAATATAATTATATAGTTATACATAATATAATTATATATGTATATATAATATAATTATATATGTATATATAATATAATTATATATGTATATATAATATAATTATATATGTATATATAATATAATTATATATGTATATATAATATAATTATATATGTATATATAATATAATTATATATTATCATATTATATATAAATATATAACTATGTGTAAATATAAAATTATGCATAATATATGAACATATACTATTATAAATAGATATATACATATAATTATATATATTTTCTACTCGTCCTATGACCCAACTGGTTCGAGGTAAAGGCGAGTAGGGTAGATATTTAGAAGGAATGTACTGTAGTGTTATTTCTGTTCAAACTATTTTAATTTTTTAATATATCGAATTGTAAAGTCATTTTATGTACTTGATTAATTTTTATAAATTGTTATATTATTCATTTTTACATAATCTCTAAATCCCTCGAATAAAGAAATATTATGATTGTCAAGAAAATAAATTTAGATATTTTGATAAATGTCTACGTTTCATGACCCCTTAAAACACAAAAGTGTTTGTTGCGTTACCATTTGTCTGTCCGTCTGTCTGTCTTTATCTTGGACTATAGATGAAACAATTTTACCGATCAGTCTAAGCTTGGTATATAGTGTTTTTATAATGTCCCACGAGGTATTTTTGGAATTAGATAGCTAACTCTAACATCAAGGGTAGTTTACTGGACGAAAAAAAGAGAAAAACATGATTTTCTCAAAATCCTTAGTAACAATTCTGATTTGATTCTGTTTATTTTTCCAAACAAAATGGAAGTATAAATTTTCCATGAAAATGTCTTGAGGATACTATATATAAGCAGAAATTTCCTATTCTAATATTATTTTCATAACTATTTGATTTACAAAATAGCTTACCATTTTAAATTGAAATACTGTAAAATTGAAAATATTTTAATCTGAAATATATTTTTATAAGCCAAATAGTTTCTGTGCTATAGGGCATGCAACCGTATATACATATACTTTTTATAGATTAAGGGCCTATTAAGAAATTATATTTACTATAACTCTTTTTGATGGACAGAGATACTCCTTTCTCAATGTTTTTGTATACATGTATATTATTTCATTTTAGATATTTGTTGTAGTATTTTTGTGGCAGCTTCACTTTACAAATTGTATGAGTTTTTTAGTGTATGTCTCTATTTTAATATTAAATAGTGAGAAAGCCCGTATGATGCACCGTAAAATGTATTATATTTGGCTAAGTTTTTTTTTTTCAATTATCTTTGGAGAAACCTACCATGGACTAAAATTTGGGTAAAGAAACGGTCAATATTTTTCCGTCCTTTTCGGAACCATAGTAAATATATATTATATAATAAATATTTATTATTTTCAAGGAAGCCACGGTGGCGTAAACTGGACATCACTTGGTCGTGTGAACTAAAGTTCAAATGTTATTTTAAGAATAAATGGTTTATTCTTACCTAAGTTGATTATATTCGTTGTTAATAATCTTAATATTTTATGATTTAAACCATTTTATTGTTTCTTATACATATATTTTTTCCATTTTATTATAATTATAACTATATATTGTTGCTAAATTTGATTAAATTTAATATTATTTACTGGAAGTTTTCAGAAGGTTTTTTCTAAGTGTCATGCCTAAATATAGCATCTTTCAATTGTTCCATAACATTAAATTATAACATAGTTTAAATAAATAAAAATCTCCCTTGTTTTCATAGAATATGGCTAGGATAGTATTCTAGATCATTTGAGCATTAAATATGTTAAAATATACTAAAATTGTAATTTTTAATTTTTTTTATTTGATTTCAAAACTAGGCCTAGTCCACAGACAAGGAACTAAAAGATACACAACCTTACGGGAGATTTGCTGCGCGCCTCGTGTTAGGTAGAACTTAAAATATCCAGTGATAACAGCGCTTCTAAGTGAAAATTCTTTAACAAAACTCACTTTCAAAATTTTCCGTGTGAGAAAGACAAGCTGAGCGCTAAGAGCTTCTGTCTCTGCGAGTACAATAGTTTAGGAAGCGAGCGGTAATCCCCAGGGCCGGTCTAAGGTAAAGGTTTTGTGTGTGCAAAATTCCNAGCGCTTCTTTAACTTTTTCCGCTCGCTACTCCTTTTCGCTCAAGAAATTTTTACGTGACCCCGGATATTTAAAATAGTAATTCAAATCATACGTTTACTAACAATCAAAGCCGGTCTACGGCAAAAGTTTTGTGTGCATAACTCAAATGTGGCACCCACTCCTTACCCCCCCCCAACTGAAAAAACTGAGGAGAATACTATATATGGCAATTTTATAACTAGACCCTATTCTATTCTTGCGAGAAAGATTTTAATAGATAAAAAATCATTTTAGGAGAGTCAGACGATGAAGTCATTGTGTTTTCATCCTTAGCATATTTTAGATTCCCTTTATTTTTTTGCTTGGACAAATTTTGTTGACTCTTTTTATTTTCTAATATAAAGTGAGGTATACAGTATACAAAATGTACAGTGAGGAATAAAGTATATTACACTTTTAGGAACTACAAAAACGTGGGTTTTCATAAATATTATATTAATGAAATAAAAATAAAAGTAAAATGCAATAATTGGTTTCATTTCCTATTTAGTTACTAAGTTCATTAATGATATAACTTTCTATTACTCACACAACGTAATCTATTTAAAAAATAATATCAGGTAAATCTTAAATCAGGGGTCCCCAAACCACGGTCCGAGTGCCAAATCCAGCCCATGGAATGTGTTAAGCTGGCACACGGACGCTATGAAAAACATTTAAAAAAGTTACGAAAACCGAAATGATGGTTCTTCTTAATGCAATGTGTAAAATTACGCTAGCCACGTTGCATAACGTGTATTTTGAGCAGAGGGTCCGTCCGAGGTACGTTTCCGATTCAATGTGGAAGGGGGTGGTTATGTTTGCTTCACAGCTTACATTTTAGTCACATTTAACTACGTTTATAAGATATGCATGTATCTAAATGAGATCTAGAATAAAATTATACCATATATATATATATATGTATGTAATCAATGTATTGTATGTATAGTGTTCAATCCATCCCACCTAGAGCTTTGAATATCCTAATGTAGCCCTTTGCTTAGAAAGTTTGAAGTCCATTGTTCCAAAAATTAAATTTCCTAACTTTCTTAGAAGCAAAAAGTGTTGATTATATCTTTATGGTCCAATGAGGGTGATATCTCATTTTCAATCGATAATATAGATAAATTGTTCAACCTTTCCTGAGAAGAAGTTGATCCCAGATACGTTTTTATTAACTTCAACTTGGAAAGACTTCTCTCGGTTGAAGCAACTGACAAAGGTATAGTGATTATAATTCTTAAAGCCACCCAAACGTTTATGTAGGCCTATTTTGAATTGTTACTTGACAATAAATTCAGCACACTCAATGGAGTTCAATAAGTGCGTCTCGCCGAACAATCTTCAAGTTGTATTTACTTTGTTAGAATATTCTAATGCATAATTTTAATTAAAAAGTTAGGTATAAATATATATATGTATATAAATAAATATATATGTATATTTATATATATACATATTTTATTAAGGTTCTAATAGTGTCCTAAATGTTAATACTTTTTGTAACCATTGTTTATTTTTGCACTTTATGCCCTTCAGTCTTTAAGTTAATCTCATTTTGAATCACCCTATTTTCCAATTTCTCATTTAGTAAAGTTAAGATGGATTGATTTTTTAAGGGGATTATAAAAGTGTCAACGAAAACTTGGGGGGTAGGAATTATTATTGTCACATTATGTAAGGTTTTTGATATTACATTTTAGGTTTAAAGCTTACAAGTTAGTTTTTAACTTTGATGGACAGCAAATATGTCTAATAGAAGGAGAAATGAGTACTACCCAAGTTGTACAATCAGTAGGGCTATAAGTTAACAACGAAAACGGTATTTAAAAGAGTTTTCCCATTTATGTGATTGCTGGCTGCCTAGTTGACAAAGAAGAGTAAAAGGAAAGTGGAGGGACGTGAATTATAAACTTGTATACTTATTTCATTCAAATATCAAATAAGTAGTAGTAAAAAAGATGGTTCTTTATTTGTTCAGTGCAGACGTGGTCTTTTGTGCTTTTATTAACTGATTGTTTAAATAATTTTACAGAGGGGGTAAAATATGTGAGAATACAGAGCAGAATTATTTTAATGTGACAAGGACATTGGCATCAAGGTTAATACTAGAGGGGCTATTAAAATAAACTCTACGAAAAAAATAATTATTGTAACCCTGCAAATTTATTTCCTCGTTTTGATGTTTTTAAAAATTAAAAACATTTTAATTAAAATGGAAAATTTTTCCATAACTTTAAATTAATCTCTTATTTGTCATGTCTAAACGATTTTTATTTACACAAAAACAATTTTACTGACAAAAAATTATATCGTTTATTTAGTATATTTAAACAAATCAAGTTAAATCTCAGGCCACGAATCTAAAATAGTTTGATGGATTTCAAACTTGAAATTACGATTTTATAGGGAAATAGTTTAGGATGTTTTTTGAGTTCAACCCCAGCCCTTAAATTAAAGATGGTTTATTTAAAAGTATTTTTTTTAAATTCCAAATTCTTAGAAAATTATCTAATGGTTTTGTTTAAAATACGTATTTAGTATATGTTTGATATTACAAATAGCATTGTATCATTGGTTTTTGGCCAACAATTCTTTGAAGGATAGTTTATTGATGGGACTTTTTGAACATTCTAAAAATTTCGAAAATGAAACTTACGATTTTGTTTAAAATCATATCTGGGACTGTAGTGTGACCAAGAACATTGTATACTGGTTTTATGGGTATGACTTTACCTACTTTTCTCACCGAGACTATTCTTTTGGAGTAAAGCTTCGATTGAGGTGCTTCAAACTCTTGATTATAGTCTCCTTTCATTCTTCATTTCGCCCAAGACTTTTTACAACACGTGTTCTGTAAAACTTGTGTTTCTGGATATTCTAAAGGGACAAAATTGTCTATATTCTCTAACATATCCAAATACATATTTTCTGATTTCAGTTATGAATATGAGCTTTCCCTATCTCTTTTTAACATAATTATAATGATAGGTATACTCGATATCTTTGATTATATCTAAGATTACGAAGTCTGCATGGATCACAATATTTAAAAGTAGACTTATATGTCACATGTAGACCCCAAAAAGTCTTCCATGAAGATCATTTGAGCAATAAATTCTGTTGAAAAAATACGCATGGTCATCTTTTTTCATTATTTATCAGATGTATATTTATATAATACCGTTGATTCTCCACTGACTTACAGAATACCGCATTACTCATGGATTTGAAAAAGTTGTTTTAAAATATAATAAACACGTTTTTGGGGTGAAATATAGAATTAAACATAGGGGTTCAACTAAGCGATATGATTAAAGGTGAGGACTCAGTGCAGCTTTTTGAGCTTCACAACCAAGGAAAAATAATGTTTTAAATCACAGTAATGTACCACATGATAAAGTGTTCGGAACGAGATAATGCCAATCCTCATTGTCATTGAAACTGAGACTATCTGTTATCCAAAATACGAGGGAAAAATAAGATTAGATCACTTGCTTCAGCAAAATCCCAACATATAATTTCTAACGTTCTTTGTTGAACGTATCCATAAAATACAATTTGAAAAATTTGATAAAACTTTAAAATTTGCTAATGCAAACAATAATATCAAAAAGTTAATTCAACAGTTTGCTTAATCAGTGAGCACAGTAGTACACCTAGTTTTATAATCAGACAAAATTGTTCAACTCGTCTTATTACCCATTCCAGCTATACGTTCATTTATTAACTATGCTAATAGTTTTAGGAATTAGGGAGGCTATGTTTATTACATACATTATTATATACATTATTCTGGTTTTCAAACTTTTTAATATTCATTTTATTTGAACAGGATATTCAATACCATCTACGTTGATTCTGCCATCCAGTAAGGGATACCCCTTCACACGAGCCACATTATTATTGGCAGTGTATGACCAAAGAAAACCATCATTTTCAGCATTAATTATGTTAATTAAGGCTTGTTTAATACTTAGCTTTTATGATAATGGGATATTGACGAAAGCAGTCCATGTAATATATTTAGATAGTTTGAGTTCTATATATGTTACACGATCCTCGGACCAGCTACTCCCCGTAAGGTGGAGGTGCTTTTAATTAACCTGCATTTAGAATGTCGTTGCACGTAGTGCAAAAGAAGAGGCGATTGTTTCCTTCCCCAACCCTTCCCTTCCAACACAATAATATTATAATATTATATACAGGCAAATGTCTACCATTTTAAATTACCCTTACATTTAGCCGCTAGGCAAGCATTGCTTCCAGCTTCATTTCCAATTTTTGAATAGACACTAAAAAAAAGCGTGTCCCTCCAGGGGTAAAAATTGATGTTTTTGACAGTAACTTACTATCTTAAGCTTTGGAAAACCCACGAGCAACTTCATCGACAAAAGGTACTTGCTTTCTTTACTGTCTTGATTACTGAGCCTCATACACACTCTTCAGCGATGTTTTTCCTATTTAAGCATAGTTCATGAACTTGTGCGTAATAAACTAACCCACAATTTAAAGTATTATACCACATTTGTCACACTTGAAATACTTTACTTACATACTAGGTGAAGAAACGTGTCATTAGACCCTCCTCGGTGGCGTAGTTAGCTAACGCGCTAGTCATGTTGAGCTTAACTGCCGAGGACGGGGATATCGAGGTACGAATCTCGGTCGGGTGAATTAGGGATGGATTACTTAAATTGTTTTCCACTCTCCCTTCACGCAAATTCGGGTTCACTTCCTTTAAATTCAACCTTCCCAATACCCTATCCATTAGCGTAATTAGTACTTAAGCGTATAACCCGAACGGATAATAATACGCGGTGCTAAATAAATAAACATGTCACTGGAAACTTTCATTCCAGCTTAATACTTGCCTGTAATCATCTCAATTTAAAAGTCCACTCCCATACGGTGAACGGGTATGACGTGTTAGTTTTATGAGCTTGGTAAGTGATTTAGAGCAGGTCTTACATTGAAAGGTAATTTCAATCAAGCCAAAAAATTAATAGATCATTTATTGTATGGTATATGACACTTGATTGAATTTTGAATTCTTAAATATTGAATACATTCATACAACTGGTAAAAATAACAAGTAAGCGGGGATTTGCCAAATTCCTGCCGAAACTATTTTTACTTTGAAAATTATTTATTTAAAATTATAAACACTATTTGTATTTGGGTAGTAATATATTTGTACGCACCATTATTTATAGCTACAAATGGTGCACCTAGAAACAAAAACCATAAAAATGTAAGTGGTCTACCGGTAAAACATGTTGTGTTCTTGTCTTAATCTACTAATTTATTTTTGTATAATTATGACTTTACGAATATATTCATTTGTTAATCAATTATATTTTATCCTATATAGTGAGTAAAATTAATGCTTATAATTGTTCAATGTCTTGTGAGAGTTTGTACATAAGCTTTTTTAGATTATTTAATCCATTATAAGGTATACAAGGATTTAATTACACCAATAATGTAGGAATAAAGAAAATTATAATTGAGAATAAATGTGCTGTGCCTACTTTTGTGTTGAGGTAGATTTTAAAATATTGTTAAATTTTTATATCCTCAGTTTAATAGGTCAAGATTCGAACTATAACCTCCTTTTTTTTAGGAAAAACAGATTATACGTGATTGACGGTTAGTCTGCATGCCCACCAATTCATGTCTATACTGCATTTAACCAAACATATTGACAAAATAGTACTCCGCGAGCTAGGCTTATGTATAGTGTAGATAATGCAATAATTTGATTTTAGTACAGTTAAAATGGGCGCCATCACCTAAATGCTATGATAATCACAAACTAACTAGATAATTCACAGTGGAGTGTCTGTCATGTCTTGTGACGTTGCACTTTATCAGATTACAAGATATGTATAATAATTCATTGAAATATTATATAACATATTTGAGATTATGCTTTGTTCCTTTACTTTTTTTAAATTTATTTGAGCGTAGAAATAATATATGAGACATAATTTAAATTTTATTATAATTAAGGGGATCGATCACCAAAGGCGACGAGTGCAGTAGGTTTTTACGGCATTTTTTCCTAATCTAATAATAGGAAATCAATGAGACTTATATGAATGAAATTTTCATGACTGTAAAAATACATTAGTTTCCTTGCCATACATTTATTCACCCAATAGTATACATTTAGATTCATTATTTTTAGGTACATTGCACGGAACAAACTATATCTGTAATTCAAATTTGGAAATAATTTATATAAAACTGTTTTAATTACACTACAGCCCATCTATTTATTTATAAAATTTGGTATTTTAATGTGAATTAAATTTTAAAATATTTGTGACTAACTTTAGAAATAGTAATTTTATATATCATCTTATTTTCAAAGCCTAACAAATAGGCTCAAGAATATTGTGAAAAATTTGTTTTAACTTGCAAAATGGTCTGAAAAAATATGGTAAATTATAACATTTGAAAACATGTTGAACCATCCTTCTAACGTATGCTGCGACCTAACGATCTAATATTAAACAAGAAGAAACTTCAACCAGTATTTGTGGAAATGTTGCCATATAATCCCCAATGATTCTTAGAGGGCTAACAATGATATGCGTTCAGTATCATCCGTGTCAAAATTTTTCGTAATTAATATATCCAATTTGGTTGCGGGAAGAATAACATCAGAGGAACAATTGCAATAAGAACATTGTTTATCTGCTAGGCTGGACAGTTCATTCATAACTCTTGGTTTCTAGTCAATTTGATAAAAAAGGATCCAACAACCTTAATAAGAAAAAAGAAGTGGTTGTGCCTTAACAATTTGAACAAGATAATAAGATTTGAATATTGTAAATTAAAACAAATAATCTATTTTAAAACTTATAATTTAGTTTACTTATGCCCAACTTATGTATGTAACATAAACATATCAACAGTTGTTGAATGCTCTAAAAGACTATAATCTACAAACTATGACTCACATCTTAGTTTTATTCAGGCAAACTCTTTGTTTCAAGGCTTAGAAAATTTTAGACTAAAACTAAAATAAATAATAAACCGCTATATCTGTTGTAGCCTATATGTTGTGAGTACAGTTACTTACAGAAATATCTGATTTATCACAAATTTATATAAAACAATGTATTACACTTGTTTAGAACTAATTGTTCATAGAAATAATTTATTTTAAACGTTTTATTATTGTGTTTATTCTAGAGGATGTTGTTGAAAACGAATTATCATGTTTATACCTATGTATGCAATCGTGCAATTTTTATAATTACTAGTACATTCAATTAAGTGAACAGTTACAGTACTTTTAGAGTCAAACCTGGAGCATTAGGGTTTGTTTATTTCTCTATGATATATTGAGTCATTTAATACCATTGACATAATATATTATATAATTAAGTATTGAACTATATATAAATATAGCGTTTTAAATTAAATGGCTTACAATTATAGTTCATATTATGAATTAGCTTGATTTATAATATTTGGAAAGAAATAATTTCGTCAGAAAGAAACTTTTTTTCTTATACACTTATATACTTGTTTCTTTTAATATTATTTTAAATTTGAATCAAGAGTTGAAAATAGAATAATATATAACCGAAATAATTAACAATTTGTATCTGTTTAAGGCATTATACAAGCCACATCTGACCTAATGCTGCTGTCAGATGGATTCCAGTTATAATCTCAGTAGGATTCACTGAGGTTTGTTTTACAAGAAATAGTAACAAATAATTGTTTGAAATAGTTTAGTAAAAAAGAATGATTTTGCTTTTGGTACACTCACATAAAATATATTTTTGAATATATCTTCTGCCTCATTCTTCTACTTCTTAGAACCTTTATAGAGATTTAATTACCCTAATCACTTATGATTAAAACATATTGCCGTTTTTTGAAATTAATTATTATATCATAACATACATACATATATACTATTAGTATCTATATATTATACATAGCACACTCCTATTATTTTCTTAAAGTATGTCCAAATTGAATTCAAAATCAGTTTCTGGGAACCTTTTTTTTCATATTAAGAATATTTTGAAATTTTTACTGTTTGCATTAGGGTAGTTAACAAACAAATTATATTTGAAAATATGGAATTTGTTATAAATATTTAGCAATTTGTTCTTAAGTTAATATATAAAAAATGTTTATTATGACTAACAATCTTTTATATTTTGTTAGGAGGCAACTTTAACCAAAGGTAGATAACTGGAAACATAATTTTGAAAATTTTATTTTAAAATATAATCCACAAAATAAGAAAGTTTTAGTTTTTTTGATTGTATCATACCATTTATTATAATGATAATATCAAATATCAGTAGATACACCGAAATTTTACGAGACATGTTTTTACGAACTTTTACTTTTCATATTAAAATTACTATCAAACAATATTCAAAGATCAGTGTAGCTCTATATAAATAATAATAAGTTCGCTAAATTTAACATTTTTGCGATTTAATTGTAAATTATGGTAAATTTTGTTGATTTAAACCTGTATTAAAATAACACTAACAACGTCGTTTTTGTTTAACTTTATTCTGAGGTTGTCTGAAATATAAAAATGATAATAAACACACGAATAAAAATATTGACAATAAAAATGTATTTCCCTAAACCAAAGATTAAAAGTAGAAGTGTTTTAACGTATATCTTCATAGAAAAATATTCTGAAGACATATATTTAAATAAGAAGAAAATAACACCATAGTTGAGACAGATTTAGCTATTTTCATCTTCATGTATTTGATCTTCCATTTTACGTTATTATCAAGAAATGTTATTTTCAATAGTGGTGACTAAGGGTATTTATTTATATGGAAAATCATTTAATAGATTTAAAGGATAGTGAGAATTATAAATTCTAACGTTTTAAGTATCTTTTTAAATAGAACTCAAATATTCAAACAATGATTTTTAAGTATTTGATAAAGTTAAAAAAATAAATATATGTAGTTTGTTTAGCAGCCATGTGGACTGATTTATTAACTGGGAAATAATGTATTCCTTGTACTTTGGTGATTTACGGGTATGCATGCTGTTAAAAATGTATTTTTTTAAATTCTGGTTAATAAAGTTCGAAACAAGCTAGGTTGTTGTCTACCGTGTAAGCATATATAAAGGGTATATATTGTGTTCGAGACGTATAGTTAAAAGATAGATTAATCTGTTTGTAATAACTATTCCTTTATTATTACAATTGTAATGTAACATTAATAAAGTATTATAAGGCTATTAAATAAAAATATTTAAATACTTGTGTTTATAGTAGGCAAGAAATTATTAAAAACATAAAAACCTTTAGCTGTAATTTTTATATTAGTAGAAATATATATGTTTATTTAATGAAATACAATAATTTTATTTCCACAAAAATAAGGATTAAACCCATTAATTAGCGATATTTCTTTTTTACTGAAATATAACTTTTTATTTAGCGAGATTCTATCAATTTATTTACCACAAATTAAAGTATGTAAATTTCAAAGCCTCAGATACAATACATTATTCACCTTGAATAATAATTATTGTTGTGTTTCAACACCTTAAAAGTGATATTTGTTTGAGTCTCATTTAAAACTTTTTTCTTCATCGTGATCTTTATGACAAAAACTGATAATATAATCACACAACTTATAGATTAACCTAAATATAGAACATAAACTGCATACAGCCCCAGGCCGTTAATTTATCATTGTTAAAGGGAAACAAAGATTCCACCAAAGATTATTTTGTTGGCCTTGCAATTAATAGAGCCTAGGACCCTTAGCTGAGTATACAGACACACTATCGACTGAGCAAAGATGTTAAATGAAACGTCATTGTAAATGAATTATATTAATCCTAATATAAACCTCGCATTTGTGGTCACGCTTACTTACGCATCTGCCTCCTCTAGCTCCTGAGTTAATTCTACTTCCCTCGTTTATTTTATTTTAATATGCTCATAAATGTACAATTATATATGTGGGCAATATTTTTTTTATCAGATTATTATTTTTGTACAAATTGTATAAACTAGTTTTAGCTTGTAAGTATTAAATTTATTCTTTTTATTATCAATTGGGTTGAGTATTAGAAAACGCGCTGGCCTAGCTTCACCCAAATATAGACTAAATAATAATAAAAATAATAATAATTATTATTATTACTGTAGGTGTTATGGTTAGGTCAGGGATAGAATATCGGCCAAGTGTACTAATTTGTTCCCACTCTTTCCCCTAGCAGATACCTATGCTATAAATATTAATAAATGCATGTAGTCTGGAATGGTAATATGACCTAGTACAAAAATATATCAATATATACATTGATTTCACCGGGTGCTTGAATCTATCCAGACATATATTATATTAATATTATTTTGAAAATGTCACTTCCCATTCCGACTTCAAACTAAACACGGAACCCAATATCACATGGGATAGTGGAGATGGGAGAGAGAACGTTGAGTGATATCATCAGAGGGGCAGGAGGGGTTTGGAGGAGGACTTGGGCTGTTGAGTGATCAACTCTGATACTGTCGCCATATTGTATTCAATAGGATTATCTAACACTAGTGTAGGGATCTTGATGGATCGGCGAGTAAATGAAAATTACTCTACTAAAATAGACTAGATCATAGAGTAGAGATAGACTCCCGTCCTGTTATTACTAAGACTGCTCTAGATGTGTGATCACTGGACATGTGGACTAAGGTATAGATAGCACTCATCTGGTCTGGTGAACTACTGACTCATAGGTCAGAAATATAATCGTGATCGAGCAGAGAGTGAGGTTTAACCTTATTGGTTTCCACTCTTTATCAAAGAAATATCGGGTACATCAGATAAATTATATTACTTTATCAAAATCCACATATAAAACCTTAACTAAATCTATATAAAAAGGATGAGTCGTAAGACACTATTTGAGAAATAAAAAATATCAAAATATAATTTTAAATTCAGATAAAAATATATTAGAGAATGTAAAGGCTACACTAAAAAGTTTTTTGAACTATGTCAAATGCATTTATGTGCTAAAATCCCTACTGTTACTCCCTTTGAGAGCTGTTCAGATCGTAATATGGAATAAACATACCTCTTGCACGGTATACGTTTACCCCGAGGATAATTGTTAAACAAATATATTGATTTAAACTGATGCAAAGATAGCTTAGAAGAAATTAACCACCATTATAAACGTTGAAGGAGGATTTGAGACCAACAGTGAAAAATCCTATCTTATAAAAACTAGCCTGGATTTGAGCCCATTATCCTGCTCAGCGAAGACCTACTTCATGACAGTATGGTTTTTAATCTTCAAGAGGTGGTCAAAGAGATAAACATATTAGAATTATAGACAAACTTTGGAACTCCAATCAAATATTTATTAAAAATAATTGTAATTTTTTATCCTTAGTATCTACTTACACTGCAAATGTCTTAGATAAAAGTTGGATCTCTTAGATAAAACAAACTTCTTAAGGTTAAAGTCTAACGGAGTCTTGAGACAAGTTCATATATCGCAAATTGTTAACAAATAAATTTTTTATTATTTATTTCAAAATATGGTTCAATCCTAAACTGATTCAAGATATAAACACATATTTATAGGAAAACAAACTCATGTTTAAAGATAATTGTATTAGATGAGTATTATTATTTTTAATACTCCAGTGATTCACTTCATATTTTCCTTCAAGTAGGTGGATCGCTTTATTGATTACTCATAAATTGATGGCACCACTTAAATTGTAAAGCCACGATAGTAACAATAAAAACAAACGATGCTCATTTTTAAATAGCCTCTATTATTAAATAGCAAGTTCCAATAAAGCTAGCACCTCACAGAACTGGACAGTCATTTCAGGCATGTATTTTCCTTGAAAAAGTTGGTTTAATCCACGAGAAAGTATTTTATTTCAAGGAAACAACGTAATAAAAACAGCTATCTCTTTTAAGTGGAAAAACAAGATATTCTGTATCTATGTTCGCAAATATGTTCTCATTATAATTTTTTATATATATTTAACTGACTTCAAATATATTGAATCCCAGTCACGCCCACGTGAGTGTTTTTGACATAGGAGGCTATTTAATAAAGCATGTGTAAAATGTAAGGTAATTTATTTATAGAATTTAATAACATAAAAATAAATATAGAGAATAAAGCTAAACCTATAAAATCAAGTGTGTCCAAATCAGGTGGAATGTACTGCAAACAATGGTTGAGCATACACCAACATTTTCTCAAATATGTAACAAGAATATCCTAATTTGGCCAATTAACATATAAAATTATTTCAAGATAATTATAATTTATTTTTAAATATACATTAAAACCTTAAATTAATATTGGTTTATGGTTTATCTTTGGTCTATATTTCTTGATTCGGGATTATCTAAATCCATAAACATAATAAGAATCTAATTTTTGTTTGTACATTCAATTGCCTGTATATATGTATATTATGTATATGTGTTATATATATATATATATATATATATTTGTTTGTTGCCAGTGTCCTCAAAAAGTACTCATCGGATCGACGATGAATTTCTACTGTGGTCCTCCTTATGTTTCAGGGAACGGGCTAGGTTACAGTTTGATTTTCATAGGAAGTACGTTATTTTGAAACTGGAAACTCAAATTGCCTCAATGGTGGAGACAAATATTAGAATTTTATAATCATTTTTAGTCCATTAAATTATATATGTGGTAAAAATCTACGACGTCACTAAAATGTGTTAATTTGTGATCTCGACCGTATTGCAAGTTCTCGAGATGTGGGGTCCAGTCAACATAGTGTAATCTTGTTAGTTGACGTTAAAAATATTTAGAAAATATAATACAATAAGTGCTTAACCAGATTTGTTCATAAAGTATATTCCCTACAAATAATTTAAGGAGGTCCTGTTCAAGATTTTTTTCGAAATATGGAGGCCCATAAAATTAATTTAATGGGCTTCTCTACTGTTTTTTTTCTTGCTAGAAACTAACATGTTTCTCGATTCTCTTTGAAATGGTATTTCATTGGCAAATTTTTGAAACTAGGATGCCCTTCAAATTCATTAATTAATTCTTCACCTGAAATGTTTTGTAAACCAGATTCCATTAGATGATATTTGAAGTGGTCTACTAACAAAACATTTTTGAAAATTGTATGTTTTATATAACAATATTTTTTTTCTGAAGCTCAGATTTTAGAATTAAATTAAGATAAATAGAATCACAAACTGATATTTCTAAACAATATTTTGCTTGCAACATTGAAAACTTTTAAAAATCGAGGGGAGAGGTGGGGAAGAGGCTGAACCCCATAACACCCTCCCACATTGCTCCACCTATGTTAAGTTTCTATCGTAGAGGCTACGCCATTGTTGAACTATGCAAGGTAAGCTTGATATTTTTCAGGGTAAATGAAGTGCACCTATCAACCATGTAAGGGGTCATATTGTGAAAAGCAATTTAATGGACCTTTTAATTAGGGTTTATTAAATACTTAGTGTTTTAAATACTGCATACAACACAATCAAGTGTAATATCATAACAATGTTACATTAACTTTTTTATTTTAAATGCCATAAATATTGTAAATAAGTCAACATCTTTAGTTTAATTAGGGTGAAAATAGATGAAGAAAATATGATTTGAAACTATGATTGAAAAACCACCTCGTATCCAAATTAAACTTACAATCAAATGTGACATTCTAAAACAGTGTCCTTATATTTGTACAAAGTGTCAAAAAATATTACCCTTTTGGTTTTACTACGTAAGTGAGCAAATATTGATGCAAGGACTTCAAAAATGTATACAATTAATTCAGGGTTCTTACTACAAGTAGTTGTTACTGTGGGCCGTTGTCGACATGTAAAACATTTACTAGCCTCACTATTATTGTCTTAAATGGTGTTTTTGATAGTTTTGACGATTCTTTGGGGAAAAAAAGGTTAGTTTACCTGACTTAATGCGAGTGAAGCCGCTGGAAAACACTGGTTTTTAAATAAATTTACTAAAATTGTTTGTTGGTTAAAACATATTATAGGTTATTTAAATTCATTTGTCAAAATTGACCTCATTCTAAATAAGCCAATTGTATTAAAAGCATGTACTTTCTCCTGTTATACTTGTAATCTTTGCCACAATAACATATTTCATTTTTAGTATTATCATATTTAACCACCCTATAAGATAACAAATTGAATTTGGCCCCCACCCTTAGGTATTTCAACCAGAGGTCATAACTGTTTTGTTAGATTGGCCTGTGATGAGGAGCTCGAATATAAACACTGACTTAGAATAAGACTTAATAGAAGTGCTTTATCTTAATGGCTCTTAATCTCCTTTCACGCAGTTGAGATAAATTTTCCTCTATGCTATGCCTTTCTCATCTCCATTAGTATAAGTAAATCTGCAGATAGTGCAAACGTTTAGAAATATGCAATGCGAAAATAAGTTAATTCCTACATAAAACTAATCTTAGACTCAATAATCAATCGCAGTATACTTTATTCAATGCGTCAACGCTCAAACATCGAAGTTGCCTGGATTGTGTCTTAACAAATTAACTCTCTACTCTCATAATTATATATGTATTATGACTATAAATAGTCTAGCGATTAAACGAGATTGAATTAAACTATACCTACAATCACATTAACATTGGTAACAAACTTGTGTAAAGTTTAAAATGTTTCTTAATCGATAAGAGTATACGTTTAAAAGTGAGGTCATCTAATTTCCACCAATCACTTTCAATAAATAATAATATAAATACGCATTATATAATACTAATAATGTTGGACACCTTAGCTCATTTAGAAGCATGTCTGCCTACTGAGCCAAGGGCCCCGGGTTCGATTGCTGTAATTGCCGAAAATGTATCACTGTTGTAAATATAGATTCAAACTTTCACAATGATAAATTAACTGCCAGGCACTGAATGCTTTGCCTGTCCTAGTCTTAAGATAGATTGTAGAGCATATTAAGCTACGGCACGCCTAGCAAGTTGGTAGTGGAAAATATAAGGCTTGGATAAATAACTGACCCAGGCCACAGGCTAGAAACTGTAAGTAATGTAAATGTATAATACCAATATTAAGGTCGAATGCAATCAATAATAATCACAAACTATATGTTTGTAATTTAAAAAAGCTACTTCCTAACATAGTATTATTAGCTTTCCTTGACTACCTATATTATTGTATAGGCGTGGACAAGGAAGTAGGCCTAAGTTGGAAATTTCTCAGATGGATAGAGCTGATTTAAATTTCCCTAAATTCCTCTTCCAGGACTTTAGAAAACTAATAATTTAGATGTATATTTTAAATGAAAATTTAATGTTTGTTCTTATATTTGGAAACAATGGTGAAGTAACTGATACATGCATAATTAGCTGTATGAATAGTATAACTGATTATTTCACATGTAGCAGGGGCCTGCTCATCAATCAGTGTATTCAGAATAATTATTCCCCTTTAAGTTTCTACTCATTTTATCCAACTGCTTTTTAATATTCCTTCAAATTGTATCAACTAAACCTCTTTCTTGAAATCGGATAGCTCTATCTGGCCGAGAGCCAGTAGAGTCACTTGTGTATACTAACATAGATCTCGACTTATAGTTATTTATATCTAGTTGTAATGTGTATTTAGGGCTATACTAGTTTAGTGCAATTCTTTTTATATTCAGGACATGACATTTATTTACTTTCAACCATATTTGGTATGCGCGGATTATCTGTTTTAGTTTACCTGTGTTGGGAGGGTCCATATATTTGTACTGTGTTTGATTTCTTTCAAAATCTTCTACAATTATATACTCGCACAAATAAGAATAGGCTTACTCGGAAATCTACCTTACTCATACTTAATCCATTATTGTAATTAAATGCGTATAGACCAAATGATTATTAAGATATGATGAAACTATTGCAACAAAATTGTGTGACTAGTTTAAATTTACTTAAATGTGGATTTTGTTATTTATTAAAAATACATATTTAAATGGTAATATCATATGTAGTTCACTAGTGAGCGATAAATTCTCTAAAATTGTTGCTCAATATTATACACATACTTACTATATAGCATTAGGAACGCGAAACTTCATTGCTGCACTAAGAAAATTATATCACCTAACCCAATCTTGAGCAAATTATATCCGGTCCAACTTGTTCTAATGTTATCCTCTTATCTGCGTTTAGGTAGTCCCAATTATCTCTTTCCAATGAATTTGCCAGTCAATACCTAGAACACTGTTCCAGATTATTATTATTATTAGCACCGCGTCTTACTACCCGTTCGGGTTATACGCACTTACGCTATATGTGTAATGGTAGGGTGATTGTGAGATGAAATGGAGGACCTACAGTTTAACGTGGGATCCGAACCACGGTGGAGGCCTAGCATTCTTCACATTTACAAGTTGTGACTAATACACGTCTTGTCAGAGGTGAAGGAAGAGTTTGGCAATCAGAGTGTTCTAGATTCTTCCATTGACGCTGCATGTCCTACCCACTGTAACCTACGAGATTTGATTCTCCTAACAAAGTCTTGTGACTAATACAAGATATGTAAATCATCATTATCTAGCCTCCTCCACTTCCCAGTATCCTCGTTCCTTTTTGGAACAAATTGTTAAATATTATAATTTAATATAAAATGTCAACATAACCGAGGTTGGTTTTATTGTATTCACGGCAAATCGAACCCAAATAAAAGAAGTGTCACCCAAACCTGAGGTGGTCCCGCCTTGTGACGTCACATGATCTCCGTCTTATATTGCCGTCACTGGAAGAAACCTCGCAAGCATTGCGTTAAGTCGGGTTGGCAAGGAAATACTTCACGCCTGTTTGAAGAGGAGTTACATTTCAAGCCGTTCCGCTAGATCAATATTTAGTATGTTTTTGAAGGGCTTGCGGGAATATGATAACAAACACTTTGTAAACCATACCAAATTAAAAGAATTAGATTTCAGGAAGGTAAAGTTTCTCTTTTAGAGGCTGTTTGATACTAAATAATACTCTAAATACTTGGCTAAATTTGTATAAAAATCCAAGGTTAAGTTACATTGGACTTTTTGAAACTAAACAAACCTTTTATATAATACGAGGTTATAGTTTATAAAATAAATATGTTTACATATATATATCCACATCGGTTGGGCTGATTGCAGGTGAAGGGTCAGGGTTTGGTTTAGATTACAGCCAGGTACTCAGAATATGTTACTTTCCTAAATGGTTCACAATATTTCTCTAGGCCAAATAAATAACATTTTCTTAAATTATTAATTTCTCACTTCTTTTTACCAACGAAATTTAAATATCTATGCTATTGGTAGGTGGAGGACGTGTTGGAATAAGTAAATAATTAAAATAAATATAATATAAACAATTATGTTTACAATTAGACCAATATATAATAACCTACACTTTAATTAATTAAAAATAAACCATATGTATCATTTTATTTTGTACAAAACTAGAGTATAACTGTTTAGAATATATATATATATATATATATATATATATTACTGCCTAATTCTTTGAATGGCTTGTTTTGTATATAAATTAATAAAATATACTTATTTCTAAATACTTTTGTTTCCCAATTTAAATATTAAGCTCAATTAATATAGTATATTAATTTTTGTATCTGTTTGATTGAATATCTGATTTGAGATTGATATGATTTTTTAATTACTTCCACTTTTGTTGTAATGTATTTACTTTTAGGAGAGTAATTATTTTTATTATAGTCAGAGAAGATACAAAAGGGTGTCGCCTTTCTAAATAATGAAACATCTTAAATTCGTAAATATGTCTTCACAAGTTAACATAAAGTTATCAACAAGGCCTTGACATTTTCTTGTAGTAGGTCTACTCTTAATAAACATAAAAATGTCCATTCATTTTCCTCAACGCATTTAAATATTTTTGTTTTTACTAAAACCACAAAATATATTTCAGTATTTTTCAAGGGGAGAAAAACTAAGACCTTGTTAATCTTTAAAAAAACATGTTTGTCGTATGCTTTATTATTACTATTATTATTGTTAGTAACCACCAAAAGAGGCTTGCAAAGGGAAATGATTACTTCTGTGAGCATTGTTGTTGAATATTAATATAGTATTTTCCATTAAGTGTAACCAAGCGAATATACATTCTCCCCCTCTTTTTGACAAAATCCGTTTTTTGTCCTTTCCCCTTTATTTTTAAGTTCTTCCCATTTTACTTTTCTCATGGATGGGTGAACTGAAAGCTGTCAGATATAGGAAATAGATGGAATTAAAAAATACAAGGAGAATGAAAAATTCCCACAAGTTTTATCCTACAATTATTATTAGCATGGTCGTAGCTTAGCAGTCCCGAAGGAATTCTATACGCAATCATTATCTTTCACAACTCATATTTAAAATCTTTTATCTTTGCCCGGAAATTAATTGGATGTTGGTAAATATTTACATCTTAACATCATTTTGTTATACTTTATTATTATTATGACAATATAGTTTTTAAAATATAATTCCTACATATTTCAAAAAATAATTAATATCCATTTGTCACTTTTGGTTCGTATCCTTATTAGAATATTTAGCTTGGATAACCTACTTTTAGAGAGAATAAAACCCAAAGTTATATTACATTTGTGTTTTTTATACAACTTCCTTGTATCCGTAAGGATCGCAAGCATTTTAATTTAGCTTATGGTGAAATAATGTGTTATAAGTAATTAAAAGGACAATTAACTACATTTGAGTGGAAGAAAAGGGTTAAACCAATAAAGAAACTATATCATCAGTGCAAAAGAACAGGGTTAATTCCCCGACCTATATGTCACCGTAAAACCAAAGTAGATGGGTCTGACAATTGGTCCACGAGCTCACTGATGCATGTATTTATTTTTTCACTAAGTCTTAGTACTCCACGAGTTATACACATATAATAATTACGCTTATGGAATATGGAAGAGGAAGATATAATTCTATAAGTAATGAGTAGATGAATTTGTGAGAAGGGAATTGGGAAACAAATAAGGAAATAAACATCTAAGGAATTTAGTTCGATCTCCCAAGAACCAGCAATTCACAACATTAAATTCTCGTACATGTATGCTCAAATGTTATTAAAACAATAAGCTGAGGCATGTTTGATGCTAGACAGGTAATACATTGTCTCTTTCCACGTAATTGAGGGTATATTTCCTAAGGATTTATCTTTACCTTTTTTATCCTTACCACAATAACGCAGTTATAATGTGTATAAACCGGATGGGTGTTAATATGAAGTAAGTACATTATATATTATGTCCTCTATTGTGGCTTCGTATATATACTAATATAATATTTACTTCTTATGCCAAATATTATATATCATGCCTCCTTTTAACTTCCATTATATATATTTGTATATATCATGTTAACATACGAGTATATTTGACAATGGGGCTTACATATTATATTTAAGAAAAGGCAGACTTACTTTTAAGAAAAAGTAAATAATAATTTGTGCATTTTCACTATTGTGGCACAACAAATAGTCTACAAAGTGTATATTTGGTAATATCCAATGTTATTTTATAGTATTACATAACAATTTAAAAAAAATGTATATGAATGAATTAAATAAATGAGAGTAGATAGTGAAAATGATTAAGTATTAAAATTAGTACAAATAACAGATTAAAATATTAAAATTATAAATTGGATAACAATTAAATATTATATATAATGCCACGCAAAAGAACAAAATATAATATTGACTAAATATAATTAATAGATAGATATATGATTTTGATAAATTTAAGTATAAATTGAAACTTTTAAATATATAAAAAAAATTATTAATGTGGGATGTAAAAGTACAATGTCGCATAAGACCTCAATTGAAATCTATAGATAAATATGATAGATTTTTAAAGAATCAATGTGCTCATTGGAGGCCTTACCTTAATTGTTGCCAGGAGACTTACGACATTTTCTACCAGTCATTCCGAGTCACTAGGACGGACGAAGTCAATGCCTTCCTTAAAAGACACTAAATATGACCTGACGTTGTGGAACTTTCCTTGTCAACCAACATCCGCATTTGCTTGTGCAAAGACAGAAATCAGACTTATTGGTCAAAATATTGCTGAAACTTAACAATGTAGTCTTTGCAGAGCACGAAGGCAAGGTGTCCTTGAATAACTCCTAG
Source organism: Timema shepardi (assembly GCA_902151425.1). Classification (NCBI taxonomy): domain Eukaryota; kingdom Metazoa; phylum Arthropoda; class Insecta; order Phasmatodea; family Timematidae; genus Timema; species Timema shepardi. Next base: position 146,163 of record CABFVX010000478.1, on the reverse strand, counting down.
ATATGCGTATGGTCAAGTATATCCAGACTTTGGTACATTTTATCTATCCAAAAATACGTCTTCTGCAAAGCAAGCCTCTTTGTTGTTCTATAATCAAATTATTATAGCTTAAAAAATTAACAATTTAGTAAAATAACAAATATATTTTAGGCCTGTTCGAGGCACCATACTTCACTGCATAGGCACTACCTTGTTTAATCTTTTAATTCCATTAATACATTTTCTATAAATAATATGTAAATGGTTACAGTTTTGTCATAATTACTCACGAAGAGTACTATTATTAACCTCTGATGTTATACTATTTGAAAGTGAAATACAAACCGGCCATATGGTAAAATGGCGGCTAGGTTTTTCGTTTTCATTGAAAACTTTAAAACGTTATCAGGCTTACAAAATCCTTAACTGTTACTGCTCTCATGTCAAATTATCGACATAATTCTGTTGTAAATATATGCCTCATTAAGTAAATATTAATGAATTTATTTTTCAGAGATAAAAGGCATTCCAAATAACAATATATTAACTGAAATGTCCAAAAATGTTAATCCTAAGAAATAATAAATTTAGTTGGCAACACTTTCAATCAGAGTTGAAAAAAATTCATAATACTATATTTTAACGCTTTTGAAAGAACAATCTTTAAAACAACACTATTATAATAACTATATTAATTCATTGGTGGCACTGTCAACACAAGTAAACAAAGCAGTGCAATGAAAATTGAACCGCTGGTACTTGCAGCTCTTTACACACATAGTTTTAAAAATGAACAAATGAACTCAGAGCATTCGTCAAAGGATTGTGGCAAAACATTCTAAATTGGTTTAATACATTTTTCATCCCCATCAGTATCTGTTGACTTCCGTCCTCAGCTTGTTGCATTAGCAATGTCCTGCTGAAATTACAAGCATTGTCTCCCAATACTTGACTGAAGCATTACTGTGTTCAGGTATTTAGTCAATGCTTTTTCGGTTTGAAGTATATTTCCCACAATTCTATTCATCTGACTCGTCTACCGTATCCGTCTGGCTTATCACATCATATATGAGTACTGTGATGAGCTGTAACTTATCAGAATCTTCTTTATCTACTGTGTTTGATGTTGACAATCTAATGCATGTATCTTTCTAATTTCTGGAATATTTTTCTAGATATTCTACGCATTTTCTCAAATAAAACCATAAAATACGAATACTTTATCACAGCCCATACATGCAATAAAAAGGGAAAGTGCTTTACACACCTTGGGAGGAAGTTTTTCCAGGAGTATTTATGGTGTAAACAGGCTCTGGTTATTTACAACACCATTATTAAACCAAAGATATTGCCTATTTGTATTGTTACCATCAATATGCAAGAACTTAACTGAAAACTTTTTGCAGGAAGGTTGTTGGTCTGACAACCAATTATTTTCTAGACCCTTGTCTTAGCCGTGTGCCAGATTTAGGCTAAGCACCCATAAAAAAAATATGCCCACTTTTTTAAATCTCAGTATACGAGCGTTAATGGCAGAAAAAAAAATTTTGTGCAGTACTAAGAAAATATATTTGAATGTTTTTGAATTCAAGGATAGCTCTAAGGAAGCATCATCTATAACAACAAATGAACAGCATGGATCACTATCTTTGTGTTCTTCTTCTTCTTCACCGCTTTGACTTTCAGACAGAAAACAGGTGGTGACATAAGTTTTTTTGTATAGAAGCCTTACAAAATTACATATTGAAGGTGGCTAAGGATAATTTCATAGACAAAAACTTTTCCACCCTTGTTTCTCTTAGCTTAGGCATCACATACATCTTACAAAGTAAATTAGCATTTTTTATTATATATTTTATATGCATTTAATGATTTGATTTTAATGTTTCCTTGTTGTCATTTAATATTACCAAATTACATCTCTTAATGACCACATGTACGGATATTTTACCTTAAAAATCTCTTTTATGTATCTTATATAGATATACTTTCCTTGATTTTAAGGTTCTCTCACTGAATTTTCTATATTTTCTGTCATTCATCAATTGCTAAATGCTGCATACAACTTATCTTCTTCTAAAGGACTACCATAGTTTAGGAAATACGCTACAACATCTAAAACCTGATATCTAAATATCTTCTTAACCGACCTCTTCTGAATCGCTTCTCTCGTATTTGACTTGTGTTTTCCTGGAGGACCAGGCGGTCTAGGGGTAAGGTGTCAGACTTCTGTGCTGGCGGCCGGGGTTCAATCCTCGGTCCCAGCACAGATTTATCTGATTACTAAACCCTTCCTTCCCCTCTGACAATACATCTTGTGAATGTGGGGAATGCCAGGCTTCCACCGTGGTTCGGATTCCACGTTAAACTATAGGTCCTCCATATCATCTCACAATCACCCTACCATTACACATTAGCGTAAGTGCGTATAACCCGAACGGGTAGTAATATGTGGTAGTAATAATAATAATAATTTTCCTGAAGATTCTTTGTCATCTATTTGAATTTATTCTTCATCTGTATATGCTGAGACATATTTTTAACCAAATACAATTTTTATAATGCCTGGCCTCAACCATCTGTTTGAGATGCTCTAAAAATTTTCCTTTCATTCACTCTTTATGTACACCCGGGTGGTACTTTCTATTTCTTGTAGTATTGAGTCTTCACAATAATTGGAGGCTATCTTGCATAGTTGTTTCTATCTAATACAAACATCCGCTAGTAAATGTCTACATGAACACTCTTTAAATTAATGAAATTTCCCTCACGCACACGAAACAGTTAAGAAATCAGGAGTACCTCTAGTTAAATGGTAATTGAACAAAAATTAAACCAAGTTTTTTTAATTAGAAAACTACACCATTCATCAAAATATAAATCTGGTTCTTTATTATACTTTGTTTTATAAGGTGTTGTACTACAATAGAAGTATTTCTGAGCCCATACTCTCCGGTTAATTTTGTAATAATATAAATTCAAACTATTGTGAAATTCGCCATATTGCGAAATTATACAATGTAAGAACACAAACAAATTCTTAGAAAAGAATTAGCCTGTAGATGTTCAAACTAGTGCCTGTCATGAGTATTTTTTAGCATAACCGTAGCCATTTGAAACTTTTTTTGAGAAAAACAAAATCTTTTCTGAAATTTAAATCAAAGTTGTGTCTCATATTTTAATCCCACAAAGAACTAAAAAGGAGAAATATTGTTCGTACTTTTTACGCCTAATACTTTTAGTCCATCAACATTTGTGATATCGTTCGCCGTTTTCTAGCTACTGAAGAAAATCTGAAATTTGGCCAACATTTTCCAGGATTTCAAATGGAATATTACGTATATAGATGTTTAGCACTGTGTCTTATCAGGTATTAAGTTATAGGTTTACGTACAAACTATGTTGATGGTCTTAGGGATGAGGAAAGCTATATTTATATAAAGTGTACCCACATTTGCTTGGAGGAAGAGCGTAAAACAATTTTGGAAAAACCATACTCAGTGCACCTGGCCTAGATTTGAACTTCGATCATCACGTCATCTGCGGTCTAGGCTACTGTAAGAGTAGTGCCTTAAGTGCTGCAGCCACTGAAGCGTGTCATCCATCATCCTTTTTGATTCATTTACTTAAGATAGAAAAATATTCAATTAAATAAAGGGACTAAAATACATTAGTGAAATTAAAATATATTTTTTATCGCAATAGTTAATTTATTTATTCATTAATATATTTATAGACTTAAATACTAAATGTATTGTTTGGAATTTTTTTTACTATTTCAAAACTAATCAAAACTAAATATTTATTTGAATTCTCAATAAATCCAAAACATAGTGATAAGTAAATAGTAAATGACCTGATACGGGTGTTAAGCTCTTGCGCTCAGTTCAGCCGTCCGAGCCTTACTCTGAAGTGGACCTCATTCTCACAGGGAGGGGGAGGCACTTAATCACACCCCAACGCTGAACAACTCTGACCTACCAAGGTTGTGTGAACCCATAACTCACCTTATCAAAGTCCTAAATTCCACCGCTTATTCCATCAAACTCCAACCCTAGCACATCCCATCCCTCCTTTCGTTTTACCCCTCTCACTGTCCCATTCGACTAAACTGCAACTATTCTAGCCCCAGTTATAATATAGGCAATCCATCAGAATGGTTATGCATGACATAACAGCTGCAATACGCGAAACACACATACATCCACATATTCACACATGTCATTGTCGGAACTTAGGCCCTGCAAGGCAAATTGTTGTCATCGTTCGTTACAATGGAGGCTTCTGCGATCGACACAATTGAATCATTTCATGTTATTGATTGATTCAAGGATGGGAAGGGGGTCTCTCTGCTTGAATCCACCCCCTTCTCAGATTCTAGCCTCCCTCACAAATGGTACACCCAACCACACATCGTCTAGTCCACCTACCGGTTGGGGCTAATAAATCAGAATATGGGCTCCCCATTATCCACGTATGTGATGTGTGGATTCTCTGGCATGACTATCGTGATAATCTCTGCTTATGATATTGTTCTAATGTATTACTATGTGCGATCATCTATCGCTTGGGTTGGTCAGTCTGTCTGAATGTCTGACTGTCTGTCCGTTGATCTGTGTGGGCCTGTTAGTAGTTTATTCCTCGTGTCACCCAACTGGACTTGGATTTAGACCCATAACTTAGATTTAAGACTGACGTCATCATTTGTAGGAATAGAGTTACGCATCAAGCAGGTCAACATGTGAGCAGAGCTGGGTTTCCAAAAGTAATATTGTTTTATTAACTATACCATCTATATTAAAACATTGTTCTCAATGTAAGCAAATTTATTATATTGCATTGCTTTATTTCATTATCTATCTATCTATTTTTATTAAAAAAATGTTAATTTAAAAAATGACTGTTAATACGTCATTAGTTTCTATAGGCTATAAAAATTAACTTTTGCAAACAATAAATCAAAATAAAGATCAAACAGTTACATCTATCATAAATAACTAGCATATCTTAAAGTATATTTTTGAAAATCATTAATCAAAATACGTGATATTGTTTCAAAGTAATTTTTACTTTTAATACATATTTTTATTAACTTTAAATACACCTAATTATATTAATAGAAAAAGACTATCAAAAATACCAACAGATTGTTCTTTATCATGTAGATAAATTACTTATATCGTGTACATTTTATATCTCTAGATTATTCTGAACCTTAACGTCTTTTATGTCCCAGAACTCAAAAAATTGGGACTTGTTAATTATCTATTTTCATGTTTGTCGGTATGTCCCTGGTGCTACGGCAGAAACTGTTAATTGATTTATTTTTATCCTGACATTGAGGGTATATGGTACTAATACTTCAAGAATCTTTTAATTTGAATTTTTAATTTAATTCCTCCCTCAAGTTATGGTTGGTTATGATTACTACATTTTGAAAATAATACTTTTCTCAAAATGCCGTTACTTATCTCATTTAAAATGGATTTACGAAGAGTGTTTATATAATTTATAAAACTGTATACGTGTTTTTCAAGGAAAAATTTGTTTCGCAGTAGTTTATTTATGGCAAGGGCCCTGAATTAAATTAAACGAAAGTGATAAAACTATCAAAAATAAATTTTTAACTACCGAAAGTAGTTTTACTTACTTAAATAATTGAACTAAACATCATAATGAATGCACACGAATAAATCAAACACGCAAATTAACAATATAATCATACTGTATATATGCAATGAAAAGTCCTTGATAACTAAAATATTGCTACCTAACAAATATAATATAGATTAGCAAATACCTGTTTAAAACTACCAATAATATACTTTCAAGCTTAATTGTAGTGTTTAATTAGGAATTTGTATTTTCCAACCATAAGTTTATAATATTTTCATTCCAACCACTATGTGCTTGGAAAAACTATGATTGAATATTTATGCATTTATAATATTATATCGATAGTATCCATCCATATAATAAAACTCTAAATCTGTCTGTGTCTTCGATTGTCAGTCTGTTTTTTGCTGCCATTAAACTCACATATACTCATCGTATCGAGATGGACTAATTTTGTTGCACTCATTATTGCAAATAGAGGAAGAGCTATATATCATCACGCGATAGTGAACGAAGCAGTGTCGAAATAAACCACTGTTAAGGCCTTTGGCCCTGTCTAGTACAAGTCTAAAACCTATTTTTAGGTGATGGTGAACAGGAGGGTGAAAGGCGTGACAAGGCTTCACAAACGACCAAAGTATAATTCCATGCCAACAAGGAAAGATGGCTCACGGAAAACGTAGATGGCGCTAGCTACCAGGCAGGTCTTGCTGAAGAGTCATACATTTGGAAATTTCCGTTTTCTCGAGAACAAGTGAAATCCTTATAATAATATTTTCAACAACCCTTCAAAGATAATATATCACTATTTATAAGGTGTTATATTTTCTTATTTTTTGCTATGCAGACGACAGAGTTCTATTGAATAGTGTCAAAACTCCTAATATTTCATCACTGTTCTAATTATAAAGTAAGTGTGTATATCAATATTCTTCTATACTTGAACAAACCGTTTCCGAAAATAAAATTGCAAAACAATAAAATTTCTTGAAGATAAGCGGTTTTTCCTATGGCTCTGCACTTCCACGCCAAATGAAAAGGGCCATTCTCCTTTAATGTGGTTATATTTGCGTTTTAAATTTGTTCAATGCAAAAATTCTTACACATAAGTGAGAAATGTATTCGTAAAAATTGCACTAGCAGCTTAAATTAGTTTTTTTCAAATATATTATGATTTTGTAAATAAATCAGGATTTTTAAATTTTGTTTATTTTTAAATTAAATTTATATTATGTATTTGTTGTTCATTGCCACAATACGTCCACGTAAAAGAGCCATTATTCACGTTCTTGCTTTTGTGGCTTAAATTAGAGTGGTTTTCGTTCATTTTATGTTGTTGCTTAGAAATAAGGTTTGTTTAGTTAATTTTTTCTGGTACGAAACAAACAGTTAAAATTATTGTGGGTCATAAGGAACTTACTATGGAGTGATTCTTTAAGTTTACTTCATTTTTGTCTACATCTACACTAATATTATAAAGAGGAAAGATTTGATTTTTTGTTTGTAATGGATAAACTCAAAAACTACTGGACCGATTTAAAAAATTCTTTAACCAATATAAAGCTACATTATCAGCAAGTAACATAGGCTATATTTTATTTTGAAAATTTAATTTATTCCTCATAAAAATGTCGATAGTTTTACACAAGGTATAAAAAATTGCCTAAAAATATGCTTTCTCCGCATGTGCTGCAAAAACTATTGGTATAACATAAAAATACTATACATATTGAACGTTCTCTCTAATGTGAACAAAAAAGTCCGCGAGACAATATATTTAACTACTATAGTTATGCTACAATAAACTTTTTTGTTGAAATTAGTCAACTAAAACACGGATGCGAACAAAAAGTGATTATATCCGTATCATGATATGAATCCTTATCCAAATCAATTATTTAATCAAAACCTTGATCTCCCCATCATCGGCAGTCCAGTCTACTGCAAGAGCGTTGTGTTAGACCACGCAACCACTGAAGCGGGTGTGATGGGTAGCTAGTTAATTATATATTTTCTCCATACATATAATAAAAATGAAAGTTTTGTCGGAGCATTAAAAATGTGTGAAGTTTTATTCTTTCCTTGGTGTATATATGCATGTGTGGGCTACATCACTCGTATCCCAGTTTGTAGGAAGCTCAGCCATTACTTATGTACCATTGTTAGGTAACAGCTCAAATGCACTAATAGTCAATTATTTCTGTGGAAGCTCTTTCTATGCACCGATGAGATGAGGTGATAATGATTGTGAACATGAGTGTGTAAAATTATTAAAAACTTTTATCCTAAGATAGGCCAAATTAACCAGACTCTGGTGAAAGTTGTGATAACTACCTTTTCGGGAATAATAACTTCTGTCCCAGATGTGAATCAAACCTGGAGCAGCTAGGCTCATAGTCAGTTACTCTGACAGCTATATTGTAAAATAAACGATAGTAATAGCAAATAATCCAATTTTAGAATGTTTGTCTGTTTGTTGCTAGTAAACTCAAAAAGTACCCATCGGAAGGAGACGTGACAAGTTTTTTGAACACCCTATTTATCAGGAAACCATGCTTATCCATATACCAACACGCTCTCATCAGAAGTGTAAGCACGATTGAGTGGAAGAAGGGTAAAATATATTTTGAAAAAACCACCTCAGTACACCCGACCGAGATCCAAACCTTGATTACTGTAAGAGTGACACCTCAGACCATGCAGACACCAAGGCGGATACATTCTTTAACCATTACATAATAGGTGATCTGGTTGGTCTAGGGGTAAGGTGTCCGAATTCTGTGCTGGGGTTCGGGGTTCAATCCTCGGACCCGGCACAGTATTATCTGAATACCAAACCCTTCCTTCACCTCTGACAAGACGTGTATTAATCACAACTTGCAAATGTTGAGAATTCCAGGCCTCCACCGTGGTTTGGATTCCACGTTAAACTGTAGGTCTTCCATTTCATCTCACAATAACCCTAATATTACATATAAAACGTAAGTGCGTATAGTCCGAACGGTTAGTAAGGCGTGGTGCTAATAATAATAATAATAATAATAATAATAATAATAATAACAATAATAACTATTAAATATTATTAGTAGATTTATTTATTCGTAAATAAATAAAAATAAAAAATGGAATATCCTATATATACATTTAGTTGACTTATATTTACATTATTTCACACTTTTAAAAAAAAGCAAATCATCTATTAGAATAATATTCTACCATAAAATGTGATATTCCTAAAAGTATACTGATTTCTTTTGGTAGGGATGGGATTCCCCACGTATTATTAGTTGTTTAGTGGTTTAATATACTCATATACAATTTAGGTAGGAAGGAAGGAGATTAAAGTTAGGAAAAAATTGATGCATTTATATGGATGGGATGTATACAAGTATTTATCAAAAATTGCCCCTACTACACCCAGCCATGAATAAAGTTCTGACTTCCCTATCACTTGTAAACCAGAAAGAGTGAAGTTGACGCCATATTTGACAATCCCTCTGATCCATGAAAATGTACATTGAATACTCTACGAAATGACGACACCTACCTAAACCAGAATGGTATGGGCCAGTTTCCTATGCGAGAACGGCCCATTCCGTTCGAGTTTAGGTAGGTGTCGTCATGAACTTAGTGTAGCGCCGCACTTGAGGCGTACTAAATTTGACTATGAAACTGGCCCTATATGTTTTATAATTTACAAAGTGCACTTTTTGGGAATCCGTAAAAGATAATTTCAGTGTAATTATTGAAAATTATATACTTTTTATATTTTTTTTCTCATGGCCAGATGATAATAATTATTTAAATCCATGGAAAATAAAACATTTAAAATGTTTTTTTAATCATAATTGTGTAGTTTTTTAATGGCGATTTATAACTTTTTACATACTTGAAAAAACACTCTAAGGCATCTTACGTTAACATAATCTAAGGAACATTTTAGTCACTATTTTTTATCTTTTGTAATATTAAAGATACTACCACTAAACTCAATGTTTTATTAGGTCCAAACATAACTTGAGTGCTAAAGAACAACATTTTATGTTTTTAACTTCCATGGATCAAAAATATTCACAAAGCCAATTTTATATTAATTCTTATATATGGAATAAATGAAGATCTCAGAAGATACAAAACCATAGTATTACTAGTTGTTATTTATGGTTGTGAAACTTGGTCTCTAACTTACATGACGAGAAGAATTATTTCAGGGTGTTAGAAAACTATGAAATTATGAAAAGATTTGATTCAAAAAGTGACAAAGACATTTAAATTTGAATAGGCTACATATTTAAGATTTACATAACTATGCTGTATTAATAACATTGTTAAAGTGATTACATCTCACAGTTTAAGGCAAGCAAAAAATTCAGCGTGAATGGAATAAACTAGAACCGCATTCAAGGTATTGATTTATAAAACTAATGGGAATAGACCAGTGGGAGGACTTAGATGCAGATGGAAGGCTGATATTAGAATGGATCTGAAAGTGATATGGTGTAATGAAGTGGCCTGGATATAACTATTTCAAGAGAGGGATATGGTGTAATGAGGTGGACTTTATATAAATAGCTTAAGGTATAGATAGGTGAGGTACTTTTGTATTTGCAGCAATGAAATTTATAGTTACTAATGTCATATAGTAAGAAAGTAAGTTATCTGAATTCAAATACTTAGTGAATTATGGGTTTTGCTTAAGAAAATTCAATATTCTAAATTATATTTTGTTCATTTGATGCTATTTTATTTTGTGAACCTATTTTCCTAAATTTACAACTCCAATTTGGTGGATGTTAAATTGAATAACCACAATTATATTATCTATATTTATTTATTTTGCACTCCGATAGGTTTTTTGGCATTTAATTAATGATTGGACTAATTATGAAAATATAAATATATACGTAAGTTAACCTCCATTAGAGTAAATAGGGAGTTGTAGATCATTTAGGGAAGACCACCCTTAGTACCTCAGTACATTCATTATAGATTCGAATATCTACCGCCATGTCACTGGCTAACCAGATCAGATGAAATATTGAAATTTACTCCACATTTTCTCTTATGCGGGTAGACTCCTAAGACTTCTTTCACATAGCCAGGTTCAGCCACTAAGGTTCTGAACTTCTTAAAAACCTGATAGGTAAACGTACATTGATGTGAATGGGACTCTTCACACTATCAGGTTCAAGTGAATTGTTTGATTGGAAACTGACAAGTCGACTGTGCTGTCAGGATCCATGACGCCGGATAGAGTTGTAGTGGGCGTGGAGTGCAATGCGCACTTTTTCACTATTCGGTTTTCCCTGACAGGATTTAGGTTTGTTTTTCGTATCGAATAGAGCTTCGTACAAATCCTGTGTTGTGTTTTTATTAGTATCCAGAATGAACATAATAGATAGCTACTACCACAATCATTCCTTTAGACTGGTAGGTGTACTTCAGTTTTGTTTTCTGACGTTGAAGGATTGGCTGTAATTGATTCTATAGTTCTTCCAAAGATGGAACTGACATCTGAAACAAATGAAACGAATGAGAATGTTAATTACTCGTTTATCATAAAGAGTGTTATAGACCTATACTTATCACGCATTTCAAGCAAGGGTGTACCAAAAGGCAGTGAGGGGTTTGTATTTTTTATTAACTCTCCTACAAACGTACCACATATAAATAAGATCACCTCAATCCATGTGTCGAAATCATACTGAGAGCTCTCCCAGAGCAATTGAGGTAAACACTAGAAGAAAACTTGAAGAAAAACCTGATGCAACAAAATGGAAACCTTTTTCTTCAGGTTTTTTCTGGATCCGGTGAAAGTTAATAGTATTAAGGGATTGAAGGAACGCTGATCTAAGGAATATTACAATAACAACCCGCTAATATCAGAATAGGTGCCGCTTATGCTTTCCAAGTTTGGTTGAGATCTATAATTTTATTCAAATGCTACTAGGGGCACACTTAAGTACATATATACAAACTCTTATACATAAAGACCTATTAGTATCATTAAATAATCTTTACTATTATAAATGAAAATGGGTACAATTTATGGCCTAGTTTATTATTTGATTATCAGATTAATTTTTAAATAATTATTTCCGCCACGTCCTAATACCTGTCCTAGTATTGATTAATAATAGATAATATAATGGTCTATTCATGAGTATGGTTGAATTAAGAGAAATATGCTTGAGTTTTGTTGGCAGTATAAAAGCCACTCACAAGAAACTCAAACAGGATTCGATCGATAAGCTTGTTGTCTTTAGAATTCCATACTAAAGCTAAATGTTGAGTATTCTTGCCATTGATGTTAATTTATTATATCAAATATACAGCCACCGTGAAACTGATAGCTAATGTATTATTTTGATCGTATTCACCTAACATCAAACTTCTGAGTTTCCAATAAACGTATCTTTAAGTCCATCTTGACAAAACAACGTGTCCTTTGAAATTTTGTCAGTGTATGTTTCTAACCCGTCTCTTCATTGTTTCTGAGCCAACTGCACCCAGAGAGGTCAAGGAAAGAACATGGCAAAGAGAGCAAGTAGTGTCGGCTGGGCGCAAGTGAGAGACGCTTGGCTTGTTCTAACGTCACCCCACATAAACCTGGCTGGCGTCCGGCGTCGCTTCTACCCTTTCATCCCTTCCCCCTTCCCTGCCAGCTCTCCTTCAACTTTAAACTCAGTCGCATGGAGCAACCAAAGGGGGATATGGTTTGGTGATTTCACTGATTTTCAATGGCGTTAAATTTATTCACTTTAAGGCTTTATATACGATACCGTTTCTAAAGGAGGTTAGATAAAGTTTATAACGGACTGGCCTTAACGTTTAAAAGCGAAAACTTCCACAGTGTTTTAGAATATATGGGAAAGTAGGGGAGAGACGAGAATAATAGGAGGTGAAGGGGTGGATGACGGAAGCATTGCTTGAAGGCGTCGTTAGCAACTAGGTTGGTTCTCTGCAGATACAAAGACTGTTGATGGTCATCTGGTTAGCTAATGAACCACTATACACACATTTATAGAGAGTGCTTACACACACTGTAGATTGGACCTTCTGTGAATAACACATTTTATAGCATCATGTTCAATGCATGGAAATAGTTGGATAATATCTTTAGGAAATATTAAAATAATATAAATGCTGCACTTATTAACAATTTGAGCTACCAATTAAATCCAGAATATTGCGATTGCAAAGTGTAGGGGAGACTGGGGCTGGTTTGTTCATGGATAAGTTTGCACAGTCTTAATAACCCATCCAATAACTGACTAAACACACTACAAAATTTACCTTTGTTTAAGATAAGAAAAATTATCCACTCACATTCGTATATAGTCGTTAAAATGATTGGTTTTTGAGTAAAATCGATTTGTTTAATTAAAGCTCTAGTGAGTAAATATTTAATATTTTTACTAATTTTTGGGTAAAATTTAATTTGTAAAAATTAGTAATATATACAAAAGGGAAACTACCTATTTTTCTAGCTTGATTCAATGTTATTTATTATTACTGTTTTTTATAGGTATTTATAAAATATACTAAAAATTACAGCTGAAGAGCACATTACTTTATATTAAATAAGCTTGAGTAACTTTGGTATCCGTCACATACTGTCCTCCATATTAGAATTTTACTTTATCGTTTGCGAAATATAATTTTTCTACGCACTCTACAGTTATGATTAGGAATAGTATCAAATGTATTATTAACTTTGAACAATCAGAGCTATAATTATAGTATGGTTAATGGAAATTTAGTTCGTTTTAATCATAAGTGATAATATGAATATTTATTTAAGGTGTAGTGCATTTATATAACTTGTGCAAATGGCTCACTGAGGGTTTGGTTGGCACACCTCAAATATATTCATATAATGGTTTTTTATTAAATATTGTTTCTACCCAAGTTATCAAAAAAATATTATTTTGCATCCAATAGACAAGGATAGAATTTCATTAGTTTAATTTTGTATTTATTAAAAACGTTACACTAAAAAATGAAATTTGAATAACTGTAGTGTACTATCCCCGATCCTCCCTAATATCAAAATATCACCAGCAAGCTCATTAAATACATTTTAATGATTTTACCAAATATATATTTGGTGAAACCTTGTACTTGAATATTCAAGCTATTTGCCACGTTGTTTACTAAATTAAGCTTAATATAATATTTGAGGTAGTTTAAAGTAAAAATAAATGTTTTACTAATCCATACTAATATCACTAGTTTTGCGTTTAAATAGTAATAACGGAAACAAATTAAAATATACATTTAATTACTTTGTAATAAGTATTAAAAATGCCTATATTCCTCATAAATACACTGTTGAATATTGAATAGTGCATCAATATCTTAGAAATAACCTACAAATGATTTGTCGGATCCAAGTTACAACTAATAAATCAATTCATCTTTTTTCACATTATTCCTATTTATTATCTCTTCAACATGCCTATGTGAAAAAAAGACCTGTAAGCTTAGGCAGGGACACTTTGTGGAGAGTATTTTGAGACTAAATGACTGACTATCTGCGAACAAACAAAATGACTACTCTCAATATTTTAGAAAAATGACTTGAAGGGATCCGGTCTGATGCGTAAATACTTATTTTTTATGATATCTCCGTAGCTCTTTGAGATATGAAATTGTTTATCATTGAAAATATGTAGGGATATTTACTATACAAACCGTTTATTTCTTCTTTTTATAAAACCAATAACCTTCAATCTATATATATAAACTTTTTAAATATTAATGATAAATTATTGCTATTGTTAAAAAAATCCAACTCGAAATATGGATGGATGTCAACGTCTCGTGATTCCCCGAACAATAAAGAGTGTTTTTTACAATGCTGTGTGTCTGTTTAACCATAAAATTAAGAGTATCTTAATAAAACACGAAAAGAGAAAAAATCGATTTTATCTTATCAGTTTATAATAGGCTCTAAGAATTTTTATTAAAATGCGTATCCAGGCGTTGATTAAGATTATAAATCAAATGGTTACTTTCCTTTTCCTATAAAAATGGCATTTAGTGTACTTTACAGGAGTAGAAATTCCCGTACCTCCGCAACTATTTGCGATACTAAATAACTTTTAATTGCAAAATTGTAGCAATACTAGTGGATCGTTGCAGCGATGCCTGCATATTATCTATCGCATTAAAATGTTTTCTAGATTTTTTATTCGGAAAAAATATGTATTGTAAGAACAGACTTGACTTTCTAATAAAAATTTTACTCGTCGAAGGCTATAAATATTTATAGATATCTAGCTTTCATTGTTTGATTTGAATCAAAACTTATATTTTTCCTTTTCCATCCAAGATGAGAAACTTAAAACAATCCCTCTCCCAGTCTCTATCCATTCGTTACACTGAACCACTTAAGTACGAATTATTAAACTGTTATTATTTTTAACCAAAGAGAAATATTTTATTAACCGAATTACAATCATACGCAAATAATTGTTTCCACGGTGATGTAAACAAATAATGATTTTACAGTTTAGCCACTGCCCACAAAGAATGAAAATATGATTTTTTTTAATGAGAATACAGTTTAAGTTTTAGGCTAATATTTTTGCCAGCATCCTCGACCCCTAACCTTTAAAATTATTTCATTGGTTAAAACCAGTAAAAGCGTTTAATCTTAATTTCAACTATCACAAATGGGATTATTAAATTATGTATAAAAATGTGCGTGTTTGTATGTGTGTTAATGCGAGGAGAGAAAATGTGTGTGAGAGAAAGTGAGAGAGAGTGTGTGAGAGCTAGAAAGAGAGTTTGGGAGGGAGAATTCGTGATAAATTATGTGAGTGTTTGTAAAAAAGATAACGTAGAGTTTTGAGGGAGGTATTGTGTGAAAGAGAGAAAACATGTGGGGCCATGTGATAGAGAGTTTGAGAGAGAAAGTTAGAGAGCTCGAGATTAGTTTAGAGAGAGAAAATTAGTGAGAAAGAGAGTTAGTTAGATACAGGGTTTAAGAGATAGTGTTGGAGAAAAAGTTAGAAAAGAGTTAGAGATAAAATGAGAGTGTGAGTTTGAGATAAAACGAGCTTGAGAGAGAAAGAATGAATTAGAGAGAGAGAAAGTAAGTTTAAAAAGAGATAACAATATTGACATATATAGAGTAAGTGAGAGTAATTTAGAGGAAGTTTGAGGGTAAGGGAGTTTGAGAGAAAGCTTTTGAGTGATAGAGATTGAGCGTTTGAGAGATAGAGAGCCAGAATTTGAGAGAGACCGTTTTTGAAAGAGAAAGCGTTTGAGTGAGAAAGTATTAGAGAGAAAGCTTAAGGGAGAGAGAATATTATAAAAATAATGCGAGAGAAATTGTGGGATAGAAAGTGTATGTGAGGTTAGATAGTGTGATAGAGAATGAGAGAATAGCATATAAGAGAAAGAAAGAGAGTGTTATAGAGTATGTGTGTGTGTGTGTGTGTGTAGTGTGGGAGAGCGTTAAAGAGAATGTGTGTGAGAGCGTGAGAGAGAGTGACAGATAGAGATAGAGAATGTGAAAATATAGATATATTAATCAAACATTACGATACTTTGAGATATCATTCCATCCAAATTATGTATCTACATGAAAACATAACTGAACTCACTGTATTTGTAAGAATTTGAAAAGATATATTGGGGTACACAAAACATTATTTTTTAAATATCATGTCCTCAAAATCAAGAGGTAAAATGAAAACCTAACTTAACTTATATATTTGTATTGTGTTACTATTTGCTAAAATGAACATCAAAGCCCACTATTTTAATAAAATGAGCATCAAAACCCATTATTTGAAAAAATACGAACACCAAAATTTATACTTATATAGTTAAAATGGCTATTTCTAAACATTATTCAAGATAATTTTAGATTTAAGATTTATTAACTGTGTTTACGTAACCAGTGTATAAAACAAAAAAAAACTAGTTTCCTACCTATCGGGTCACCAGTATTAGCCAATTTAGAATATACAGTATTATTTACACGTGTGCAGATGGATAAGAGGCTTGGGGGTATGGTTATGGTACAATTTAAGTGACAAAATAAAAGTAAATACATAAAATAAAGATAGAGAGTAAAGAACAACAACCACCACAAACTGATCCTCACGATGTTCCGATATGGGAAATGACGAGATGAGATGTCCCGAGTACTTGGTACTCTTATAGGGGCATAAATAGTTCAAATATGTTAATCTTTTTATGTATAGGGTTCTTAAAATTCACCTAAAAATTATCACTGGAATTGAATGAGTTGATTTGAGTTCTAGGAAAAGACTGCGCGTTGGCTGTCCCCCGAGAAAGAATGGACTCATCGTACAAAACGGGTAGCTGAAGCGTCCCGCGTAGATAATAAGGCCTGGCCCCACCGGACTATACCGGATGGCATTTCTTCTCTGGTAAATCTGAGACACGCAGACGGTGTTAGTTTCGTTTTATTATAGGTGAATTCACTACTATAATGTTCTTCTTTCCCAAAAATCTCTTGGAGCTCCACCACGGAACCTCCAATCACCTCCGTTACTTTCACCCCATATACCGCTCTATTTGCAGGATTCCTCCCACCTAGGCCACTTTGCCATGCATCTTCGGAGAATTACCCCAAAGTTGCCCAAAATTGGCTGCAAGATATCAGCAAAATGTCCTAACTTTCAATATAGCCTTTTTATAACTCTTACAAAATTGTGAAAAACTCTTAAAATCAACAACGAAAAGATTCTAATTCCTAAAATCATTACAAAAATATTTATGGCCTTCCTTGTCAAAAACTACCCGCCAGAAAAAATAAATAAATAAAACAAGATTAATCTTTATACTCATTCAACTGTCGCACGGCAGGAATGCTCTCCTAGCAATACGTTGGTGTGGTGGGTTCGTTAACTACTTAACTAATCAAGATGGAGCCCAAAAAATAAATTTGTAATAAGTGAAAATAAGCCGAGAAGAACGAAAAAAGGAAACAACGATAAAAATGACAGCAAAATAAGGTACGTAATAAAATAATGCAAAGATTAATATAATATAATATTACAGATTATTTTTCCCAAATATGAAAGTACCAGGGAAGCACCTTAAATAGTTAATATCCCCGGGTAACAGCAACTAAACGAACGTGCTGCCAAGGTGGCCATTACTAACACCCTTCAAATATATATTAAAAAAGAAAAAAAATCACAACTAATATAATTAAATTACGAGATGGTAATAATAATAATAGTAACAAATAAGAGATTATTGAAAATCCCCACATGGTGATTAAACAAAAAATGAAAAGCTGAAAACTCACTTTGAAAATTGGGTTTTCGTGGAATACTACTATTTTTCCAGACATCCTGGATTCCTAGTCGTTAAAATAAGTGGTCGTTTTCCAAGATCCCTACAGATATTTCGTCGTAATTTCTATTACCGGAAACGGGCTAATCAAGTTATATATAAGGATTAAAAATAACAAACTTTTATTCGAAATATATTTTAATAAAACTAACAGGTTCTGAGATATTTGCTAATATATTAATACACATTTGTGAGCTTTAGTTGTACAGATATATTACTTATGTGTTAACGCAATAATTCTCTATTGACATAGAGTAATTAAATATAAGTAAGTTTCTCTAAAGTATATGTTTCTTTTCCTTTGACATCTTAGAGGAAATGTATGTGCAACAATGATCTATCTCCTTCATTATAGACTTAATAGTCAATATTTACATTTTTGATTAGTTAACATTTATAAATGAGGAATTTAATAGCAATGCGACCAACTGAAGATGTGAAACACCTAATAAAATTAAAAATTATAACCGGAAATTGAAATTTTAATACGATATGTTGAGCCTTGTGGATGCAATATCAATCTTTTTTATTTGTCCAAACATACAAACAAGGACATAAATTCTTTAAAAATAAAATTATAAAATTTTAAACCGGGACTCAAAACATGTTTTATGTAAGTATGGTGCAAGTTATGTTTGGGTTTGCTAGTGTATATTATTTCGTTTCCATATCGTACGAATTTTAAGTAAATATTTTCATTTTTAACAATAGAGCGGGAAAGTCCGTGCGGAGTTCCGTAAAATTTATTTGATTTACCATGAGTTTAAAAAGCTGCAAAGTCAAATAGAAGTGTAGGAGGTTAAAATTATAAATTTGTACATTTCCTATGGATAAACAACTTTGACTTAATTGACTCTAGCAGCCTTGTATTTAAGCGAGTGGTGTTTCTAGCATATTATCCCAATTACATGCCAGGTTGTATGATTCTATTTTGCAACTTCTTTGTTGCATTCATATTAGCAATACCTAGGTATCCCTTTGCATCCCTGGGAGATAACTATTGTACCTGTTAAAAATTGAATTCTAGTTTTTGATAAATGATTACGTTTCATGCTCTCCTGAAACCAAACAATTTGTTTTCGCAATACCGTCTGTCTGTATCTCGGACTAGATCCGAAACCATTCTATCGATTGAACGCAATTTTTATGTCTAGTTTTAATAAGGTTCCACCGAGAAGATTTTGGAATTAGATATCGAACCCTGAAATTAAGGGTTGTGTTTTGAAGAGCGAACAAAAATAAAACCTATTTTCTCGATATCCATTCTAACGATTTTGAGTGTATTATGTACCTAGGCATTTTTCAACACCACGAACACCTGATTTGGTGTTCGCATGGTCTAAAGCGTTACTCTCGTGTTAAACTCTCAATGACATGGAGATGGAGAATCGAATCCCTGTCACAGGTACTCAGAGATATTTTAGCGTAATGATTTTCCACGCAAAATTGGGTACACTTCCTCAAATATTAAATCCTGCTCATCCTTACATAATTAAGAGTACTTTATACAACTATAAATTCGCAATTTTTATCATATTTCACCATCTAATTGTGATAAGAAATATCTTATCATTTTAAAGTTTTAGTACTAATAAAAATAAAAATATTACGATCATAAATATATTTTTATAAAATCAATAATATCTGAGCTATAGGCAAACATCTATAGTTTTTTAAATTACACTTTAAAATATGAAATTTTTTTACGATCTTTGAGATACAGATGAGTCTTTCCTCAATGATTCTGTAACAGTGTGTAATATTTCCTTTATAATCCCTGGTGGACAGTTAATGGAAACATTTATATTATTTTGTCTCAAAAATCTTACGAGTTTTCAGTATATGTTTATATATTTATATATAATAATATATACTCGTAAATTAATTACATATATATTATTGTATAATTTTAATTTAATTAAATTAAAATTAGCACAATGTAACACTATTTCATCAATCTCTCCGCTTTGGGCGTCGATTGAAACACTACAGATTAATTCCCTGATATATTAATGGTGTTATCATGTTTAGGTTGTCTATAGCTACGTGGTCGAGTGCGTATCATCACTGTACGGAAAATATACCGTTTAACCAACTATCTATAGCTCCATGGTCGAGCACTAATTATAAAGGTATAATTAATAAATGTGAAGAAAGAGAACTATTAATGGCTGTTTATTCACACACGGTTTATTTAAATGACATCTGTTGGTTACTAATACAAATTCCAATTAAATGCTTTATATTAATGCACACTTGTGATATTAATGTGTTATTTTATACTGTGTTAGAATGTGACTGCCAGTGCGTAGCTTGTGCGACTTGTGCGTGGGCGTTTGGATCACGGATGTAGATGTTTGGATCCTGGGTGCCTGGCTGATACGCACAAGTGGTTTATATATGACATACGCCGTGCTTCTTTCTTCCCTCCCCAACAGTGTAAAATCTAACTAATAGAAAGAGTCCTGGCGACAGGTGTTGTGAAGGCAAGCTTTTATTGGTATAGGGAATTGGCGTATTTGCCAAATACTGCGGGGTTGTTCTTTTAACAGGAAATATGGTATAAAAAATTATTTTAGTGGTGAAATCCTTTACCAATATTTTTGAGGAGCGCGTGTTTCTTCATGGATGAATCTTAATAGGATACTCTACATATAGTACTTTAAAGAAAAATTACCTACATTCATGACTTTTTTTTTATATAATTTAGAGTAATTCAAACCAATAACATTACAACAATTAAATTACTCGGTGTCACACTACACAGCAAAGAGCCAATACTATTTACAAACCTCTAAACATAATATATTATAATCAACCATAGTGTTTCCGAAACTTTTTTAACGCAAACTTAAATATAATATTTTTCCGGTCTGGTGACCCACATGGTCTATATATGTATTTTATATATCTTATTATTTTAAAATTTGTGTTTATTAAATTAATATAACTAGATTAATTAAAATAGCAAAAACATAATTATTAAAATAGCTTTGTATTCAAACCAAATGTCGAGAACATTTTTAAGGAAACTCTGACTTTGTTACAATGTTTGGAAAGTGACCAAAAAAGAATAATTCAGTGGCTAATATAATAATGTTTCATTCCTGGTGTGAGTTGTTTTGTGTATTAATTTGAATCAATAAATGTTATCATTTAAATTGGATACATTTCAGTAATTTTAATCTTAGAACTAGAAAATTACACAATATGTTCCATGAAAAATAGTTTGTTAAATATAGAAAAAAAATCTCGGTGAAAAGTTTGATGATTTTCATTTTGTAGGTAAGCTCTTCAAGTCTTGTAACCTATGTGTACGAACAAATTACCAAGCAAATCATTTGAGGATCTTGATCAATGCAAGACATTACTTTTTTTGACAGTTAGGCAATATTTTAGGAAGAGGGAAAAGAGTTTTTAATTTTTCCATTTCAGAATGAGCTTTTAATTGAGCTAGGCCTGAAATTCCAATTACAAGAGGTTGACAAATCTTTGTTTAACATTATTGATATTTCCAAAGTAGGAATAATTCTTCATAATTTCTCAGTTTGATGAAGTGTTTGTAAATATAATATCTCATAAAGTTTGTAAAAAAAAGCAAAACCTTCTCTAAACCCTCAGGAACATCCTTACGACCTTAATTTATATCGTGACCAAAGTTCTTGAAACCACTGATCTATATGGTTTTAAAATTATTTATTTATCATGAAAAGATCAACTTACGAACTAATGTAGATCAATAAATCCGTAATGGTGTGTAGCTTTACTAACAGGGGTTGGGGTTTTGGTAGTTGCAGATTATAAGACTTTACTTGTAAATTATTCACTCCCCCTTGGTTTCAATTCTCTCCTGGAGCCAAAATATAAATATTTGCTCACTATATTATAATGTATGTGATTGCTCAAATGAATATTAAAGCGATGATATAATCCATGAAGACAGTCCTTCCAAGTGGAGACAAACCTTGGAACAAATAATGAAACACTTATATCAAACATTACTAATCCTCCCTCAATGGCGTATTACTATGCGTGTAGCCTAACCATGTAGTAAGATGCAGTTGAGAAATTTTGTTTTACCTAAAATAACATATTGGCATTTTATTATTGACTATAACGTTAGCACGGATGTTAGCACTACCAAAATGTCTTTACGTTTCTTGGGATAATCTATAAAATATGGTTTTTAAGTTTTAACACCATCTCTGATATAGTATATTATATATAATATGTTAAATGCCATTTATAATATATTATATAAAACTCTTCTCTACCAGGATAATAAGATGGAATTTGATATTTTGTCAATGGATTTTGAACCATACGTATTATATATATTATGATATACATTATTAAATTATGTATATATATAATTATATATATTGATAAATATCCTAGGTTTATTTGTTTTTTCAAACAATATGTATTGATATAATTAAAATGTTTATTTTATTAATTAAATAAAATCTTAAAGGCATTTAAAATATTTCAGTCTACTTAAAATTTGTCATTTGTATAGCTCTATATTAAATAACTTCACTATAACATAATCAAATAGGCCTACATTTATAAGTCAATCGCAATTTGTATGGCACTGTAATATTCAGAAATGAAAGTTAAAAAATACATACTTGAAAAGTTATATTCAGTAAGTACGTGATACATATTTGATACATAGCTATGAATTTGTATAGAACTTAGTAAAAACACAGGAAACATTAATCCGAATACTCAGTTTTAGTATCTTAAAATGCTAATGCTAATTAAATATTACGTCATAATGAATTTATCATAAACGTTGTTCAAAATAATGTATACAATTATGGACCGTCACTGGATAGGTTTAAGACAGACTTTATTATTTTTACATCAATTAACACATATCAAACTATTCTAGCATAAGGTTTATTTAACATAAGAATAGAAATGAAAGTAAACTTATTATAATTAACTTTCATGATTCTAGCCTGAGCTAGTTAGATCAATTTAAGACAAACAGACAGACGGAAGAGAGTAATATCAACATAGGGAGAAATAGATATTTAAAATTCACTTTGTAAAGTTTGGGAGCATATAATACTTTGATATTCATCATAATATCGAGGTACTAATGTTAAGAATTACAATACTTTCTCTTTATGTGCAAAAGTAGAATTAACTATTGTAAAATATATTTTTTTCTATAGCGTTAAACGGCTTTTAAGGATGCGCACAATAAATTAAATTTCATTTTCACATTTAATTTAATAAAATTAACTTGAAATGGAATTTCTTATACTACCCAACCCCAGCCATAAAAAAAAATTCCGTTAGTAAAACACGTTTATATTCATCATACTAGTCCATTAAATAATAAGTGATTACCGAGTGCAAATATTTGCTTACAAATCTTAATTATCGGTAAAAATATTATCAAATCAAAGCGTTTTGTTTGCATTCTATAGCCTCACTTTAAACTACAAATAATTTGTTCTTTAATTGTCTTTATTTTCACATAAATTATTTCAAAATCTATTAAACTGATAAGCTAGCACTGAAATAACCTCTTAATTGTGATACCATATGACCAAATTGCAGCAAACTTTCTATAGATCATTTATTTTTCTTTATCTACCCACGTGAACTTTCCAAAAAAGTGATTTACAAAGAAACTTAACCCAGAACAACAAAACGGCATCCAAACTTGTTAAAGCTCCAAAATCACTGAAGATAATATTATCTAAGTAAAGTTTGTGCAACCATACTTACAGGAGGTCCAAATGAAAAAAAAATTATAGGTTTAATAATTAATTTTTCTTCAAAATTAATAATAAAAAGTAAAAGATCGTCACACATTATAGACTGTCATGAATAATTTTATATACATTGATAATGACAAACAATCATATATATATATATATTAGTAGCCAAGTATATTTTCAAGTTCATTCATATGATTTATATGAGGAGGTGTGAGATGAGTGAATCTGTAGGAGGCTATTCGCAAGAAAGAAGACAAATGCTCATCAGTAAGTCGTGGTTTCTAAGCTTACTTTTTGTAGGTTTCCGGGTTGAAAACACATGCTCGCATGAATATGAGGATGAAAATATTAACATTTATTTTAGGCATAATATACTAAGTTTGGGAAATGTTTATTTTGGCATGTTTCTACAAAAATATTATTTTTGTGTTTTAAAAAGCCTGATTCACAACGAAACACATTTTAACTATATATCCCATGAACTAGATTAAACTTTCTGGAATGCCGTATATGGCCCGTGGCCTGTTGTTTGCCTCTCCCTGATATAATTAATAGGACATAGTTCGGAATACGTATATGCTGATACTAATGTTGTCTTCAGCTAGAATCAAATATGGTATTTTAAAACTAGTGCCAACTCATTTACGACAATACCCACTTCAGTGGCTGCATAGTCTAGGGCACTGCTATTCAACATGGCATACTTAAAGGTATCTTACGGGGTACCTGAAATGTAAAAAAATCCATGCACTTATATACATATATTACTTATAGTTGTTTTGGTAATTTATTTTATATGTATATTGCAGAAGATATATTACTTGCAATACTCCAACAATTTTGGGGATAAAAGGCTGGAAAGAAATTATATCTGGGGGTACACAAACAAAGAAAGTTGAGTACCATTGGTCCAGGACGTCATTCTCGCAATCAAATAGAATTCTGATAGCGGGTCTATCGTTGTTCAAATCCAGGTTTTGTAGAGTAGGCCTAATAATGGCTTTTCATAAATAGTTTTCCATTCTACATCCACAGAAATGAGGGCAAACTTCCTCTAAACTCACAATTACTCATCACTACATCTTTAGCGTAATCAATACATATGCGTATAGCCAAAACTGGTATCATGACAGGTGACCTGGTGGTCTAGGGGTAAGGTGTCAGACTTCTGTGCTGGCGGCCGGGGTTCAATCCTCGGTCCTGGCACAGATTAATCTGATTACCAAACCCTTTCTTCACCTCTGACAAGACATCTTGTGAATGTGGGGAATGCCAGGCATCCACCGTGGTTCGGATCCCACGTTAAACTGTAGGTCCTCCATTTCATCTCACAATCACCCTACCATTTCACATTAGCGTAAGTGTGTATAAACCGAACGGCTAGTAAGACGTGGTGCTAATAATAATAATAATAATAATAATAATAATAATAATAATAATAATAATAATAATAATGGTAGTATGACGCGATTAAAAAAAAATTCTCAATTTTGTAATATTATTTTAAAAATCGAAATGGTAATCTTTTTAGATTTATGTGTATTTGACCTATATTGAACAAGAATCACTTAAAGAAATTGGTTCAAAACATTGCTAAACGCCGAATTGATGACAGTAAAGAGGTTTTCTTTGTTACCCTCGGTATCACTTTCTTAACCCGATAACAAGAGTTCTACACTAAAAGCAATACCTTGACTCCGTTCTCGGAAACCAAATCCAGTCCCACGCAATTTCTTCCTACCCTTTTGCACCGTTGGGGAAGGGAGTTGATAGTGGGGGAGATTGTCTGTGTAATATACACGTTGTTCCTAGGGTCCGACTACACGCTCGACAAACTCTGAATAGAACTACTGTTCACGCCTTCTGACTACCTAGCCCCCCACACCGCTTTTGCTTCCTTTTACAAACACTTTATTTTTAATAAAAATTATCCAAGTGGGAAGGAGGTAGAAAAAGGAGGAGGGAGGGGGGACTTGGGAAAACAGGTTACCATAGACTAGGAACAACCTACAGCCTTGTCGCTGAAGCTTGACCGTTTTGCGGTGGCTGAGTCAACTTTTCAAAAGTTGTTGGGTTGACAGAGGTTTAGGGGGAGAGAAGGAGAGATTAGCTTAAAGAAGTTGTAATGTAACAGTGAGAAGGTAATTTAACTCTCTGGACACTTTTGATACAGGATAGAAGGAGTTCTCATGAATTTGGGAGAAATATGAATAGCTCCTACTATAACTATGAAGGTCTCCTCAAATAATAATAGTAATAATTTATATAATAAAAAATATATATAAATATAAGTAAGATATACTGGGCTTTTATAAATTAATCGCATTGATATTTTACTATATATAAAACACTAATTATGAAAATAATGTCACTGATTAAAATATAAATATTAGTAAATACTAGACTGATTGATTACCATAAAGATGATTACCTTGCTAACAACCTGGCTAACACAACAATACCAAATATTGATACGACGATAAAACTTCTTAGACACACCTGTTGAATAAATGGAATGTTATCTACTTGTATTCACACCCATTCTTTTTTACCTTTGGTTTTAAATTTCAAATCTCAATACTATCAGAAAAAATTTAAGAGCATATATAAATATATTATTCAAAAAATGATATATTGAACTATTAAAATTAAACTATATACAAATATAATATTAATTGAGTTAAGATTAATATGATATGAATGAGTGCAAAAGCTTGCATTGCAGACGAAAAATTATTTACCCTGAAACCTAAAATATATTTAATGACTGCATTTGTTTATTTGGTATGGATATTTTTTTAATTAAATAAGGTGGGTTTTAAGGATGATATATTAAAAAATAGATATTCCTAAATTGTGAATTACCTCAATGAACACACCAAAAAAGAAATCCTTAAAAATGGTTTAGATAAATATATAGCCATATAAAACGTGCCAATTTGTAGGGAATCTCAAAAATTTCATTTTTAATTAGTTATTTTTAGAATTATGTAACGTACACAATGATCAAAAATAAATCTCCTTAGAAATAGATGTATATATTATACAGGACTTTAATGGGTTTCATTGGTATGATATAA
Organism: Timema shepardi; assembly: GCA_902151425.1. NCBI lineage: Eukaryota > Metazoa > Arthropoda > Insecta > Phasmatodea > Timematidae > Timema > Timema shepardi. The sequence goes on along the minus strand of CABFVX010000478.1, from coordinate 119,402 downwards.
TTATATAAAATATTATTTAAGATTCTAATATCTCTTCAACAAGTATAAATGTACATATAAGATGACCTTTAAGAGAATTAATCACGATTCTACTGGTAAAGGTTCATACGGTTTTTAAAAGTACTAATCACTTTTATTTTGATTAACTTCCATAAAAAATGTATTCTCTGTTTCAAATGAATTAATTTCTAATTTAGTTGGGCAATTAATAGGACCAGAGACCTTTAATATACTCGTACTTGGTTATATTCGCATTCCACTTTTGTAATTTTTCATCAACTTTAAAATAGATATATCAATAGCATTGATTAAATGTGTTAAAAGAGTAAATAACAAAATAAAATTTTAGATTTTATAAATACCATTCTTACAAAAACAGAAGCTAGTTTACAAAACATATTTTAATTTTGGTTATGACTTACGAGATATAATTATATATATTATAATATATTATATAATATCTATGTTTATTTTATAATAATTAGTATTTAATTATAATAAATAATTAGTATATATATCATATACTATATATAATATACAAATGATATGTATTATTTATAACATACATCATATACTGATATGTATATATTAATTATTAGTAGGGATCTAAAGTTTTCGCCCCACTTTGAACTTTGACCAAGTGACCTACTTTCAGGTAATTCTAAAAATATAACCAGGATTTTAAACTAGGTCATAAACCAGAAATTAAATCTAGGTTATAAAACCTGGATTTAAAAGTAGGTAGTTCTAATCATATAGCCAGTTGCAAAGTATGTCATTCTTAAAATAGAACCTGGATGTAAGAGTAGATCATCGAATCAAGATGTTAAATTAGGTAACTCTAGAAATATAGCCAGGGTGCAAAAGTAGGTTATTCTAGAAATATAAAACAGTTGTAAACGCAGGTAGTTTAATAAAATGAACCCAGATGTAAAAGTAGGTCACAGCCCAGATGAAAAAGTGGTGCATTCTAAAATAAATCCTGGATATAATATTATGTAATATAACATGGATATGAACGTGGTTCATTGAACCAGGATACTGAAGCAGGTTATTTTAAAAACAGTTAATGTTTCACTTCATATGTTTGAAAGAGTTATTTATGATATCTACGTTGAACTCCGCATTCTATACGGATCCTAAGATGCATCCTTTAGGGAGCTGTCCATTTAGTACAATGTTCAGCGATTTCCTTTGAACTCCCAAAGGAAAATTGAGTGTTTTGCCTTCCATCCATGTGATGAGATACGTTGTAGTAACAAAGTTTAATCCTTTGGTATGGGCAAGCAGGACATACTTTAACACGCCACACTAAAAGAATGTCTTCGACTATGTGGACTTTAAACTGAGAGATTTCAGGGACAGCAATAGGACTAAACCATCTCTGGAACAGACCAACTTAAGCCTAAGCTCTTTACCGTTAAAAGTTATTTCTCTTAGTTAGATATGTCGCTGTGTAGAAACTCTTAAGGTGCGACATCTTACTTTTTACCAATAGATTACGACTACTCCCAACCACCATGTTGGTGCTGATAACTTCGTTAACCATGTTTAAGGTGTCTGCGTACACAAGGACACAGGTCAGATGTGTCATTTTGTATTCACTGCTGTAATTGAGCAGCGTCATGATGAACCATCTATAAGCATACGTGTTGCTGAGGGGGGGGG